>JARJPL010000041.1:0-48951 GCA_030782805.1 Aschersonia sp. MBC 622
TCGGGATAGTTGGCCTCGAAGCACTGAACCAGGAATTTAACGGGGACATAGTCCATGTTGGACAGCGAAAAGCCTGTTAGGTCAAACACAATGGTCTAGAAATTGTTGCAAGGTCAGCCTCAATCTCGTTGTCCGGTGGGGTGGCCACTCGTCTCCGAGCAGCAGCAAGCAAGCAACCACTTACCCCCATCTCCACGGGCGCCTGCAGCGACAGCCTCGCCAGCTCGATGCAGTATACGGTAAACTTTTCCAGGCTCTCGACGCTCTGGTCGGACGCGCGGTGGCGCGCGGCGCGAATGTAGTTGACGGGGCGGCCGTCGCGGTCCGTGCCGTGCAGGAAGCCCTTTGCCCAGCGCATCTGGTTGAGAAAGTCCTTGCCAAACGTCTTGTCGCGGGACCCCGCGGCGCCGTGCAGCTCCTGCTCAAACATGTGGCCCTCGCCCTGGCGCATGAGCACGCGGTCGACCTTCATGTCCTCGACGCGCCAGCGCACCGACTTGGCGAGCATGAGGACGGCGCGCAGCACGTTCCACTTGCGCGCGCGCAGGAACCGCAGCGCCAGCGTGTCCGGGTGCTCGTGCTTGACGGCCTCAATGAGGATGGAGCGCGCCGTCTCGGGCGTGTAGACGTCGAGCGCCTCAATGGCCAGCTTGACGAGCTCGTCGCGGTCCGGCTCGTCCGCCGGCACCAGCTTCTGCAGCTCCTTGACCGAGTTGGGGAACTTGGGGTGCGTGAGCTCCGTCGGTCCCTTTTTCTTGCCGAATAAGCCCCAGCCGCCACCAGAGGAGGCGGCGGCGGCGGGCTTGGGCGGGTCGACGGCTTCGCCACGGGCTTTCTTCTCCTCGTAGATGCGCGACTCGGTCTCGTACAGTTCGAGGACCTGGAAGCCAAAAGACCAGAGCTGCCGCAGCTTCGCCTCCTGCTCGTCGGTCAGGTTGCCGAGGTGGCCTGGCGCGATCTGGTGGCCGTTTTGCGACATGATGACCGTTATCGTGCTGGGTGGTGAGAGAGGGGGGTTGAAGAGAAGGGGGGGAGTTGTGGGTTGTTGGCTGCGTGAGCCGGTTGCAAAAAGAATCTAGTCTAGACCAGGATGCGCAGGTTTGTATATCAAGTCTATATCGCAATCACTCGTCAAAGAAGCAAGTCAATCTCAAGCTGAAGAGACAGAAAGAATGGGATAAGAAGATAAAAATGTTTAAAAAAAAAAAACAAAAGCCAACGAAAAGGGCTGGCGTTGGCTGAGCTTAATATCTTTAGGTTCCTCTGTCCTGTCCCGCGTCACATGTGGCTTTCTGCACAGTCTCTACGACAAAATTAGGCACGCCACCAAATATCCCCTTGAAATAGCTAAGCCCCCTTTTCCACGTTTATGCAAGCGTGGGTTATTAGGCACGTAATTACCCCCCGTCCGTCTCGCCTATTTTCCTCCCGGAGCCATGTGTGCTCGTACCCAGGGACAGCTTATCGGCCCCGCGTTTTAATACGGCACTAAAACTTCCTTTGGGTCAGGTATGCCGTAATACCCCGCATAAATGGCCTTGATGTTTGGGGGGTGATTTGGCGGCTGAAAAGGAGGGCTGCAAGCCTTTCTTACAGCCTGGCCTGCGAGTTGCACATGGACAAGGTTTCCTGGCAGCCCACATGGCGCTGGGGCTAAGACTCCCCGAGGCCGTCACGAGGGGGAACTAGAGGGGGGAACGGACGGCTTTGTATTCTGTTGCTGCTATGTCTCGCTGGCATGAATTTGTTCGCTTGACGCTACTATTTCCTGGGGAAAAAGAAAAGGCAGAAGCTGAAGGCTCGTGCTTCTGAGCGGCGGGCATAGCCCTCACTCACTCCGCACCGTCCGACGCTTTGATGGAGAAAAAGTCCCCGTAAAGATCTGTTTTGTCAGGGGGGGCGGGTGGTAAGGGCAACCAAGAGCGATCGCCATTGTCTGACAGCCGGTTACCTCGGTACAAAGAGCCGTGTCCGTAACCTTTGAGCCTGCGTCTTTGTAAATATTGCCGCAACAAAGGGGGTCCCGGTTTGGAGAGAGGAGCTAGATGCATTGACTACCAAGTACGCGCGTATAGGAGGAAAGTAAAAAAAGAAAAAGAAGAGACTTGGTTTGAAGAACTGCCGATGCCATGAGTCGTTTGACCGAGGCAGCGAAGCTCGACAACAAGCCGGGTCCCGGCCAGCCACACATGTCTTGGGCAGGCGGGAGCCATACACAGCCCAGCTATTTATTATCAGCACCTATCGCGGTACCTGAGGCATAGGGCTGGCCAGCAGCACGTGTATTGTTCCCGGCCAATAATTGCAGTATTTGGCAGTCGTAAAGAATGGCTTGAGATGACATTGCGGCTTTGGTCTGTATTGGGTAGACCAGACTCGTCGTGTAATCTGATCGATTCGTAATCACGTTCGACCGCTGGTATCTGATGAGTCGGGACTCGGCCGCTTGCTCCCCGTCCTTGTCGGTCTCCGACCAAGTTGTGACGCCCGTCATTACTAATAATAAACCACTTCTTCTCTCCAGCATTCTGCATGAACGAAGAAGGATAGAAGACACAACGGGTACGGAAAGTTGGGTCGCCATTGTTTAAAACACATCGGGCTCAATCTGTGTCATCTTGTTCTAGCAGGGTATCCTTGCCCTGGGATCGATGAAACCATCTCCTTGATGACGGCATGATGCCGATTCCCGAGCCGCCGCTGTTTGTTTCCGCCGTTTGACCCCCCGACATACCATGATGACGCGAATTCGAAGCAGCGCGTCCGATGCTGGTCAAACAAAAGGTTGTATAATACAGATGGGTATAATCGAAAAACGCAGCTGCAATACTCTATCCGCACAACGCCAGGTGTTGAGCCGTGAGCCAATCCGCGTCGCCGGTTTGCTAATTCTGGCGTCATCGGGCTCCGCATCGCCATACTGCCTTTGTTAGTAGCTCTGTTTGCTCTGCCACCAGCTCGGAGATGGCTCCAGTCCGAACGACGAGAGAATGATGTCTGTTAGCTCTCAAGCCACTCCAATCGCACCGTCATATCCTTCATCACTCTTTTCTATGCGGTCAATCGGCCACGCTTTTCACCGACGCTGCTCTGCTTCCCCGCGTTTGTCCTCCTAGGCCTCCGAAGCTCCCGTCCGAAGCTTGTACAGCTGCACTAGATGTAAAGATTTCCGGGTGGCGCATCAGCGTATCTATATAAACTATTACATGCTCCCCATGCGTATCTCGCTGCTGTGGGCGAGATCTGTAGAATCGCTTCGCCTCTTCCCGCCCACACTGAATCGCAAAGTGTCCCGCATATCTCCGGTACTCGCAGCAACAACGTGCAGGCGGCTCCTCACCATGGCATCCTCGACGCGCATCCTGGTCCGCGCCGACGAGACGGGTCTGCTGGGCATGACGCAGACGCCCGAGGCGGCGGCCAAGGTCAGCGCGCTGCTGCAGGAAGACATGGAGGTGCGCGCTTCGAGTCGCTGAAAAGAATAACCGAGCAGAGTCCGCTAACAATGTCGGATTTAGAAGCACAATGTCTTTTTCAACGAAAAGGGTTATCACAACCATGTAAGCAAATCTCTGTGCATCTTGTTCTGGCAAAGCATGTGCTAACGCGGCCAACCAGCTTGTCCACCAACTCCTGACGCTGTATGGCACTGGTGCCACGCCCGAGGACATCCAGCGCGGCTACGATAACAATAAGTCCTATCAGCTGAAGCGAAATGAGCAGGGAGAAGAGGTGCAAAGTGCCCTGCATGACAACTTTGACGAGGCCGCAAAAGAGTTCTTTGGCCGGGGCCGATATTATGGCAATTTCCTCCGCTTTTATCAAGAAGAGATTGAGAAACTTGGCTGGCAAGAAACCGTCATCAAGTATCTCATTAACAACGAGCAAAACTTTACTCGCCTCTTTTCTGGTAAGCCCTCTTTTCCCTCTCTTCTTTTTCTTTTTTCGTCTTCTTCACGCGTAGTAGTCTTGCTTAGTCTTGCTAAAACAAACACACACAACAGGCCTTCTCCATCCATACCTCCAACTCATGTACGGCCTGGAATGGGCGCAGCCCGCTCTTGTCGCCGAGGGTCTCGCGCAGACCAGCATCCACCGCGACAACTTTGGCGCGCTCTTTGCCGCCGTCGACGAAAAGGCCCGGCGAAACCCGCCCGCGCCGCGGCAACCGCCGCGGCACCTCGCCGAGCTGCTCGAGACCATTGGCGACGAGCACCCGCAGCTCGTGGCCGAGCCCAAGTTCGAGGACGGCGATGGGAGCCGGACCGCTGTGCTGGACCGCATTCCCGACCAAGTCGCCGAATACCTCGCCGCCAATGTGCGCGTCGACCCGGACAGCAACCTGGACGAACAGATTGACGCCATGGTGCACGCGTCGGCGTACGTTGCGGCCGCGTCCATCTTTCACCCGCCTCACAAGCCCAAGTTTGACTTTTTCATCATGCAAGTTTCTCGATGATACCTCCCTCCCCGGGCTGTTTCTTTTTTTCTTCTCTTTCCTCACTAACAAAGTGTGTATTAAGCCACCACAACAACCTCACCCCCGCGTTTCTCTGGCTCAAGACGCAGGACTGGATCCCCGCGGCCGCCAAGGCCCGCCTGCTCGAGTGGAAGCTGCGCACCGGCGTCCTGACCTTTGTGTCCCGCGGCAGCCCGCGCCTCGACGTGGACGCGCTGCGGCGCTACGTGCCCAATGATGTCCGCACCGGCAGGGCGCGGGCCATGGTCGGCAGCCCCGAGGAGCTGCTGCCGCGGCTGCACGCCGTCGCCGACGACGGGCACGCCATCAAGGTGGCGCGCGCATTCTTGCTCGCGCAGCGGGCGTCGAAGCCGTACCTCGACCGCGCGCAGCGGCCAGCGTGGATCAGGCTCGCCGACGACGAGATGTGGCTCAAGGCGCACTATGCCCTGCTGGACAGCGTCGAGGGCGCCGATGTGGACGCTGGAAAGGAGCCGCGCTGGGTCCGCTCGGCTGGTTTCGACGGCGCGTGGCAAGACGTTCCCAAGATGTAGACTGCGAGCCTGGACTGTACCTTCGGCATTCGGGTTTTGGTTGCCACGTTGAAGACCTTCGCGTTTTGCAAATTCGTACTGTGACACGCAATACTAAGGCCCGTGGGTATTCAACTTTTTATGTATTTGTATCAACAACGCCCTAAGATTGCTCCATGAATACGACTTCTCATGATAAAAAACGAAAAGATAACTACATATAACATAATGAGAGATTATGCCAGCCCATCTTCCCCCCTTACTCTAAACCAATCCATTCGTCTTCGTCTTCGCTAGACGCTTCCTGATTGTCACCATTCATGTCCACATCAATGCCCACAGCAACATGCCCCTCGTCCCCAGCCGTTAGCCCCTTTCTGTTCGTGATCTTTGCGCCGGCCTGTCCCAGCAAATAGTCGACCATGTAGACGTTTTCGTCGGCCAGCCGTTTAATGTCGTCGCGCATGCGGTTGACGGCGCGGTTCACCACGCGCAGCTCGACGTCGACCTTGCCGCGGTTGGCCGCCAGCCACGCGCCATGCTTGTCGACGAGCGCCTTGATCCAGAGCAGGCAAAACTCCATGTGCGGCGACTCCTCGGTCTGGGCGGCGACGAAGCGCAGCAGACGCGGGACGTAGACGACGGGAAGGCCCGCCACGGCGAGGCCAACGTCGCCGGGGGGCACAGCCTGGAAGACGCGCCTGACGAGGGCCGCCTCGTTGAGGCGGAACGCCATGACCAGCGCCTTGAGGTAGTCGCGCTCGGTCTCGAGCACCGCAAGCGTCGAGGCCGGCGTAATTTCAATGTTGAGGTCAAACGGGTCGAACTGCACCGTCGTGTCCAGGCTGTAGACGAGCAGGCCCTCGGTGGAGGCGGCGCAGAACGAGGTGCCCGCCGGCGAAAAGGCAATGCCGCTGACGCGCACCTCGGGGAAGCGCTTGCGGGCCGAGGGGTCGCCGCCGCGCTTGGAGCCGGGCAGGCCTTCGGCGGCGCGGGCGGCCTCGCGGTCCGAGGTCTCTTCGTCATCAATGTCGGCGGCCGTGCCCGCCTCGGTGAGGAGCTTGCTGTTGAGGAACTCTTGCGTGCCCGAGAGCGAGAGGTTGACGCTGACGGTGAACTTCTTCAGGAGCACCATAGTCGTGACGGAGTAGAGGCAAATGTACTTTGAGTTGCCGCCGGCGAGAAGGCAGCTGCCGTCTGTGCTGTACCGGATCGAGTTGTAGGCTTTTGTGCCGGCGACGTTGGCGGCGGTGCGGCGGTCGGTGATTTTGCGGCCGCCCGAGGCGTCGCGCCGCCCGTCGACGCCAGCGACCTGCTCGGCCTCCATGTTCCAAAACGTCAGCTGGCCGTCGAGCGTCGAGATGGCGAGTTGCAGCGAGTCGGGGCGGACGGCGATGTCGAGCACGTCGGCCTGCAGCTGCAGCGGCTCGCTGGTCTGCGTGCGGCTGAAGATGGACCAGATGCGCGCGGTGCGGTCCCAGCTGCCGGAGACGAGGGACTCGCCGTTTGGCGTAAAGGCGAGCGAGGCGACGGGGCCCTCGTGGCCCGAGAGCTGGTCCAGCAGCTGGCCGGTCTGCACGGACCAGATGTGAATGTCAAAAGAGTCGAGGGAGCCGGCGGCGACGACCTCGCCGCTGGGGTCGACGGCCATGCAGGAAAAGGAGAGGCGCGTGGGCGCGGTAAATGTGCGGAAGTTTCGGTAGCGAATCAGATCCCATGCGCGGACGGAGCCGTCGAGACTGGATGTGAAGAGGACGTTGCCCTTTTTGGCAAACTCGCAGGCTGTTACGCCAGATGTATGCTCCGTAAAGGTGACGATGCAAAAGCCGGATTCAATGTCCCAGACTTTGATCTTGCCGTCGTCAGCGGTGGTGATGATTTTGGTGCCGTCGGGAGAGTAGACGAGCGAGTTCATCGAGTCAAAGTGGCCTTGTTGCTTGAGGATGTAGGATTCAGACTGCCATTCCCAGACCAGAAGCTGCCCGAGCTTGGAAGCGCCAAAAGCAAGCCACTCGCCGCTCTTATTGATGGTGACAAAGTCAATGTCGTTTTGTGAGATGCTTAGCTTGTGAATATTGTTAAAGTCGGGCATCTCGTAGAGGCCAAAGAGGCCGTTTGAGAAGCCAGCGACAAGCAAGTTCGACTCGGGGTGAAACGAAGCGCAACGGACATGTGCGCTGCCCTGCATAAAAAAGTGTTTTTGCACAATGCGCCAGTGCATGTCAGAATCGTCGTCCTCCTCCATGTCCTCGTCGTCGTCCTTGACGCGGTCAATCGGCTTTGTGTATCGCCATTCAAACACGGCGCCGTCTTTACTGACAGTGTAGATAATTTCCTGGTTCGCCGAAAACCAAGCGCCAATGACGGGTTGCTTGTGCCCGGAGAGCACCGTCGGCACGAAGCCCTCCTCTGCGCCGACACTCCATATCCGCGCCGTGAGATCCTTGGACGCCGTGAGGAAGAAGCGTGAGTCGCTGGACCATTCAATGTGCTGGACGTCGTCAAAGTGGCCGGTATGCGTGTGGTGCTTGACAAAGGGCGCAAACTCGAGCTCGCCGCCGGCGTTGGTGTCGGGCGTGGACGGCACGTGCCAGACCTCGAGCTTGCGGCCGAGACCAACGGCAAAGTAGCGTCCAGAGGGCGAAAAAGAGAGCGCGGTTATTTTCGTCTTGAAGGAGAAGTGGTATATTGATATTCTTCGGGGGACGTTTGTCAGAATAGCGTGGCCGTCTTCGTCTACTGTGAGGAGGATGTTGCCGCGAGGTGTGAGTCCGAGGCGAGCTATATTTTTGCGATGCGCAAAGGGAAGGGTATATGACTTGTTTCTGGATTGTGTTAGAATCACATTTCTAGTCCCTCTCTTCTGTGCGCACATACTCGACCAAATTAAAGACCGTCACTCTGTTGCCGACGGGCGAAAAGAGGTGAGTGCCATCGGGACTGAAGAGCAGATTACCCTGGCAGTACACCGTGCCTAGCAAATTTGAAAACTATACAAGTCAGCATGTTTGCTTCTAACCTCACTTCTAGCCTCACGTAGAAGCTGAACTGTATCGTACCCTGAAATCGGTCTTCATTGTCGTTTGTCGTCCATTATTCGCAAAGTTCCAATTGCTTGTCTAAAACTTTCCAAGCTGCGCCGCTTATCGATAGTCCGTCGAATTTTTTGGAGGGGCCGGCCATTCGTTGTTCCATTCTCGTTGCAGCTCCAGCCACTCACTGTTGGCACTAGCCACAGCGTCCAATGTCCCAGTTATGAGTGAGGCGGTGGAGTGCACTGACCGCTTCATCCATTATCCTGTCTCTGCAGCCACAGTCCAACCCATCGTCCGTTGGCTTGGAAAGGGGTCCCGCAAAGTGCCTGCCCCGTCGCCATCGCACTGACCAGCGCTGCCCGCAGACCCCCCGGGCGCATCCAAGACCAGCAAAATTGGTGGCCACGACCCCCCTTGGTGCCCCTGAATGCCCATTCATTCAAGCTACGACCTCCTCCACCTTTGTGCCATCCTGCCAAACGCACTTCTTGATCAATCGTTCTCAGCATTTGCTAGGCGGATATCTTGATTCGTACTTCAACGCTTGACAACTTTTGGTCTGGTCATTACCCCGATTTGTTTTCCGATCTCGTTTATCCTCCTTCGCAATAGCTCACCCCTCATCATATCCCAAGATGGCTCCTGCCAGCTCCGAGAGTGCATCGCCAATTGGCATTGCCAATCTGCCTAATCAGCGTCACAAGATTGTCGCCAAGCGCGGTGCCGGCTTCACCATTATGGTATGCAGACTCCTCTGCTCGCCACTGTGATGTCCTCTGCCGTCAGGGCGGCATATCGTCGTTTGACCCTGTCACGCTAACAAGGCCGCCATTTAGGTTGCTGGAGAGTCTGGCCTCGGAAAGACGACATTCATCAACACGCTGTTCTCAACCACGATCAAAAACTATGCAGACCACAAGCGTCGTCATCAGAAGCAGGTCGACAAGACTGTCGAGATTGAAATCACCAAGGCTGAGCTCGAGGAGAAGTTCTTCAAGGGTTTGTGCTGACCACATCCCGCCGGGCAGCTTCCCTCGCTAACAATCCTCCCTTTAGTCCGCCTGACCGTCATCGACACTCCCGGATTTGGAGACTACGTTAACAATCGTGACTCCTGGATGCCCATCATCGAGTTCCTCGACGACCAGCACGAGTCGTACATGCTTCAGGAGCAGCAGCCCCGCCGTCAGGACAAGATCGATCTCCGTGTCCACGCTTGCCTCTACTTCATCCGCCCTACCGGTCACACCCTCAAGCCTCTTGATATTGAGGTCATGAAGAGACTCTGCTCTCGCGTGAACCTGATCCCTGTCATTGCCAAGGCCGATACTCTCAGCCCTGCCGACTTGGCCAAGTTCAAGCAGCGCGTATGTTGGGCATAAACACCGATTATATCATCACTGCTAACCTACCTAGATTGCTGCCGTCATAGAGGCGCAGAACATCAAGATCTACCAGCCCCCGATCGAGGAGGACGATGATGCTGCTGCTCAGCACGCGCGGAGCCTTATGGCCGCTATGCCTTTCGCCGTGATTGGTTCCGAGAAGGATGTCAAGACCAACGACGGACGAATTGTCAAGGGCCGTCAGTACTCTTGGGGTGTCGCCGAGGTTGAAAACGAGGACCACTGCGATTTTAAGAAGCTTCGATCTATTCTCATCCGCACCCACATGCTCGATCTTATTCATACCACCGAGGAGCTTCACTATGAGGCCTACCGCGCTCAGCAGATGGAGACACGCAAGTTTGGCGAGGCCCGCCCTCGCAAGCTCGACAACCCCAAGTTTAAGGAGGAGGAGGAGGCTCTCCGCAAGCGTTTTACTGAGCAGGTTAAGATCGAGGAACAGCGCTTCCGTCAATGGGAGCAGAAGCTCATCTCCGAGCGCGACCGTCTCAACAAAGATCTCGAGCAGACTCATGCCCAGATCAAGCAGCTCGAGTCGGAGCTCGAGTCCATGCAGGGCAGTGCTGTCCGCAGCCATGGCCGCCGCTAAGCGTTTTGCCGATGCTTCACGTCTTGCTTGCGAAACTGCGGCTATGAAGCCAGGAACCGGCGTTTTCGCATCCACACCCTGTCGGGTTCGTGGTTGATTAGGGCGATAGTACCGACGGAGAAATACAGGCATGGATATTCTTGGTAGCAGCTTCCAGCGTTGATGATGTGTCTGTCATACTGAATGGCGCCGTGGATTGTGGAGGAACAGCGCTTGCTTGCTCGCTGCCGGACCTCTTTGTGGAAATGGCCGTGAAGGGCCAAAAAGTTAATATGTCCCTTAACGAGCAAGATTTGTCGTGCAAGTTTTGATAATGTAGCCTTTATTATTCCCTTTATTAACCTGACTCCGGTATATTGAATTTACGTTGCTTTTAATTAAACAAGATGATGGGTTATGATGTGTGCCTTTTGAATTGATGGCGGCTTTTGCCTCGTGTAAATGCTAAAAAAGAAAGTACAGTTGAAACCTCCCAAAAACATGTGTACCATGCAATATGACCAGAACTCCTCGTTACGACCGCCCTGACTGAAGCAAACGAGAGAAACAAACAAAAAAGCAGAATAAATAAAAAGTTGCACTCGACGTCCGAACACGGCCCTCATAATTGAGAAATTGGACTTTAAAAGGATCTGCAGACAAAGACAGATAAAGAAGCATCATGAGAGCAATGTTTTCTTTCGTTTTCAATAGGAAGCTGCAGAGTCATTTCACATGACGCCCATACGCCATCGTCACCACGTCGTCCACGGATCAGATATATATACAAAAGAAGTAGCGGCGCGGCGCACCATCTCGTACGATACCACCTCAGACGGCATCCATGCTGGCGCGCGTGGTGAGCTGCTCATTCTTATTGCCGAGGCGCGAGATTTGCAGAAAGGCGTCAACGCCGTAGCCCTCGAGGCTGTGGACATGTAGGCTACCAGCCCAATACTCGGCGTACACGCGGCTGAGCGGGAGGCCCATGCCGAGGCGGAGGTTGGGCGGGCGGCTTGTGAGGCTGGAAAGGGAGTTTTGCTGCGAGGGTGTGTGCGGCGTGGCGGCGGAGGGCGGCTGCTGGAGGGGCGATGATGTTGGTGGTGGCGGCGTGGGATAGGAGGGCGCCTTGAGGTCGGCGCGGGCGAGCTCGTCAATGTGCAGCTCCTGCATGGTCGCGGCCATGCGGGGTACCTGACCGAGGTTCTCGAGACGGTTGGCAGACTTGGGGCCCTTGGAAAAGGACCATAGGTAGGGGAGCTCGTCGCGGGGGATACCTCCGCCGCGGTCCGAGATGCGGATGATGACGTGCTCCTGGGCCTCGCAGATGGTGACTTCGATTGGCGGCGGGGGCTGATTCAGGGCGGCGTTGAGCGTGGTCGAGGTTGTTGATCCGGCGGCGGCCGCCGCGACTGCCTTCTCGCGGAGCTTAGCTTGACGGTCGATGACGGCCTGGACTGAGTTGCGGAGGAGCTCGCCGATAATGTACTCAAGATGACTGAGGATGTAGGGGAAGGAAGCGCTCAGGTGGCCGTCGACGTGGACGGCGGGGACCTGAGCGTCAGGCCCGTTGGTTGAGCGGGCGAGGGCGGTGACGGCGCGGGCGCAGCGGTCAATAACGTCGCGGGCCTGGCACCGAATAAAGACCTCGCCGATGAAGTCGCTCTCGGAGAGCTTGGCGCCGGGCGAGAAGTGCGGTAAGTGGTAGGTCTCGGTGAGGGAGAGGTGCTGCTCGGCAATGACGCGGCGAGATATGCGCTGTGGTGGGGTATTAGCGTGTGTTGCTCCATGGAAGACAGCTGCGGAATAAGGGAGTAGGGAGACACAAGTGGCAGAGAAAGAGGGGGTGTAGGGTTGGGGACGTACGGATCGTAAAATGGTATTCATAAACTTGTCGAGGTCCTGCGGGTTCATCAGGCCGCGGCACTCGAGGATGCCCATGGCGAGCTTGGGGATGACGGTGAGATGACCCTTGAGGTTCTCGCTGATGATCTCGCAGAGTCGGTCGTTGTCCTCGAGGGTTTTGACCTCTTTGATCTTACGAAAGGTGTCGAAAGCTTTGTAGTAGAGGTTGTAGACGTCGTTGATGTGGGGGTTCGTGACGACGACGTAAGGGAGCTGCTGCATGTCGCGGAGGCGATGGGCGATTCTGTCAGAGTCAGCTTTGATTGTCGACTCGATGGAGCAAGAATAGATTGTTGGCCCGAGTGCTTACCTGGATGGTAATTCTGTCCGGACATAGTTGGCTGAGCTGATGAGGCGGGACTCGGTGAGGGAGCGGCCAAAGACCATGAGCTGGCGCAAGCTGATGGGACGGGCCTCACGAGCAACCCAGCTGCAAAGCGTCAGCGTAAATCAACATTGACTCTGCGCTGCAGCGAATAAAAGGGCTAGCTCTGCTTGAAGAAAATAAAAGCGCATCGCAGGAGCTGGTGGTGTAGACGTACTCGTCAAGGACCGAGACTGGACGCCAGGCAGCGGCGGCTGTGGCAGCGCCGCGTCCGGCCATCGGACACGGATGCGACGACGATGCGGCGCCGGGTCTGGCGGTGGCCCTGGTAAATGGATTGATGAGCCGCTGCCGCGGCCGCGTGTGGCGCATTGAGCTCGAAAGCATCACTACCGGTCCATGCAGCGGTACAGGCCGTCTTTGCGCGGTTCAAAAGGGGAGGCGGCTCCCTGGGTAGGGGCAAGTCGGTCGCTGCTCGCGTGCGGCGGGTGGCGGGTGGCGCCTGTAATTGGTGTCGATGCGGCGACGATGTCTGCCAAGGAGAGATGGTATTGAAACGAATCAGAGCTGGAGAGGCACAAGATACGGTTAGATGCAAGAGATTCAAGAGGTTCGAGAGGAATAGAAATTGTCGTATGCGTGGAAATGGTAGAGACGTAGGTTTTATTTTTCTGGACCGCCGAGGAGAGCTTGTGACTGGACCGGGAAGGTGACAGCTTGAATTTCGGGGGCTCTTGTTCGTCTGGATTTATACCCCACAATGCGAAGCGGTATCGGCTCCCGATCGCAAGCGAGAGACGGGAGATCACTCACAACAGCAAGTGTGAGCAGAGCTTTGAAGAAGAGAGATCAAGAGAGACGGGAAAGAGGTTAAAAAGGCCTCAGAATTCTCGGAAAGACGAAAAGAGAATGAATCGCTTCGGAGCTACGAGGTTTCCCCTCACTTGATGAACCCGTTGTTCCCCGCGCTACATGGTGGCCGTCGTCTGGCCATCTCCAACCATCTATATGTAGTAGTGCGCCCATCCCGTCTTTGCTGCATGCCCAGTTCAAGGCTCGACGCCTCTTGTCTCGCGGCCCAATGATGCTACTGTGACAACGGAGTCTCTTATTAGCTGGCAGCTACTGCACATAGTAAACTAATTTATTAGCATGAAACGAGGTACGCGGTGGGTGCGTTGCAGTACGGAGTATGTAGGCAGAGGACATCAGTTCAGGGGTCAGGCCACTCGTTAGTATAGACGCGTGTGTTTTGTGTTGGATATGGGAACTGGCCAAACTTGGATTTCACGAGGTATTGATGGATGTTTTTGTATGAGTTTTGCAACTTTCAAAGCGGTTACTACTGGCTTCATGTCCTGTCGGTCGCAGCAAGCCTGTCCGGGAACCCCTCGCTCAAATTGGGGAAGCCGGAAAGACGATCCCAGCCACGTTCGTCTCCCGCTTTTCACATGCCGGCGGTGGCGCGACGGAGCACAGCTCAATGTCGCGCAGAGGTAGGTGCAAAGATTCTCTCGGGAGCCTCCAAAGCTACCCGGTGAGCTGTGATGAGCTGCACTGGCTTGTGATGCCATGTACCTGTGTGCGCTACCCTAGGTACGTCTTGAACAACAGGGAGTACTCGCCTAACAGCTCGGTTGGGGGCTGGTCTGTGCCGTATATCCCGCCTAGCAGGTATGGAGATGGCGTCGACCGCCAGTTGGCCCAGAAAAAAGAGGCTGTTGGACCCGCTCCGGACCAAATACAACGATATGGAGGTGGTGGTTGAGTGGCAAAAGCTGGCTGCCGGCGTTGAGACGTTGCGGCGTGGATAGCTCAAGGACGACTCGCTGAACAAAGACGGGCGGCCGTGATTAGGTCAGTCTTGGAAACATCCTCACCTTCGGGCTACTTGGTACAGGTATACGGCTAGTCACTTGAATGCCTGGATATGCCGCGTGTGTTCCGTACTGTGTGAGTATTGATCACTATTCACCAGTTCGCAGCGGCCGTCAGCCACTCTGCGGGGAAGGGAAAAGTCAAAATGCCAAACAGTACTGAGTTAAAGGAGTACATATATTGTCGCTATTTGAGCGCCGGCAGTGAGGTACCAGCCTATCAGTTGACGACACCTGCCTTGGTAATTACCGATACAGCAGCTGTTGGTGCAGGCGCTGAACGTACCTCGCTGCAGATGAAGAGGTACCTGCCATAGCATGCGCAGTTGGCTGGTCAGGGCTGTACCCACGCAGATGGTTCTCAACGCCG
This sequence comes from Aschersonia sp. MBC 622, assembly GCA_030782805.1. Lineage (NCBI taxonomy): Eukaryota > Fungi > Ascomycota > Sordariomycetes > Hypocreales > Clavicipitaceae > Aschersonia > Aschersonia sp. MBC 622. The sequence goes on from JARJPL010000041.1 coordinate 14,479, forward strand.
CGTCTCTTCCAAGTTGTATTTGCATCATCATAGACTGACTCCTGACGCCTGTGGCCAGGCTCTTCTTCGTGACTCGACTCTTGATCTCTTGCGATTCGACGGATTACTAGCCCAACAGCATACAACACAGCCTGGCTTAGCAACTGGGTACATTTTTAGCATTGCAAAACCCCGTTGGTGCCACTACCTACTGGTAACCCACCAACCGCCTGTTCAAAGCCAAAGCTTACCTGCACCCCGCCGCGGCCGTGACGTGACGCCTCCCACCACCCGTCCACTGACTTCATTCCACTGCTCTTGCATCGCACCTCGGAGCACCCTGCCCCCCAAACGGGCCTTTCTCTTCGTCCTCTTACGGAGTCCACGTTCTGAATCCGTAATTGGCAATCATGGTCAGTCTTGCTTCACCTTCCCGTCGCCCTCTTTCGTTTTCGCCGCCATCCCTGCTCTTGCTGCCTCACGACAATTTTTTCGCCTCCTGCTGCCGCTCACCGGGACGCCTTGTGCTCGTCTCGCCTGCAAGCCGTCCGTCGCCGCTTTCAACCTCATTGTCCCCCTCGGCGCATTGCTATACTATTTCCTTCTCTTCACTATCGCCGTGCCGTCTACGCACACATCGACTCCTTGCCCCGCTCGCCCAAGCTTCAGCATCTAATACCCAGTTTCTGCGTTCTTGATACCACTTCTCTGCATCTTCTTTTCTTCATCCTCCCAATGGACGTGCCCGACTCTACATCACCGCGCGTGCGCTTTCGCTTTACTAACAACACCATTTCCACCCAGAGTTACAACATCCCTTCTCCCAGCGAGATGGACGTCGACGCCGCCGAGTACGTCGACGTCTCCAGCATCGCCGACCGCGACTCCTTCGCCATCATAAACCCCGACAATGTCGACCAAGAAAGCGAACCTCTCCAAGATCTTTCTCTGGCGAACGACTGTATGTTCTAATGTCACCCGCCACCTGCCATGTCCCCTCCTCCCCAATACATCGAATGCTAATACCTTTTTACCCTGACCCAGATGAGGCCATGAAGGACATTGTTCTCCCCCCACTGCTCGACCAGCCCAAGATACTCGAGGACTGTGTAAACACATGGACCGTTGAAAACTGGCGCAGCCTCGGCAAGAAGGAACATGGTCCCGTCTTCCACGCTGGCGGGTTTCCTTGGTGCGTTGCCATACAAGACGCCCTCACCCCAGGTTTCGCCACATTTTGCTAACTTTTGCTCCAGGCGCATTCTGCTATTTCCCCATGGAAACAACACCGATCACTGCTCCATCTATCTCGAGCACGGCTTTGACCTTGATGCCGTACCAGACAATTGGAGCTGCTGTGTTCAGTTTGCCCTCGTTCTTTGGAATCCCAACGACCCCAGCCTATACACCAACCATGCCGCCCACCACCGCTTCACCAAGGAGGAGGGCGATTGGGGCTTCACACGTTTCGTGGAGAGCAGAAGAATGTTCAATGTACCCTGGGAGAATAGCACTAGACCTCTTCTCGAGAACGAGACAGCCAACATTACCGCCTACGTTCGCCTGGTCGAAGACGAAACAGGCGTCCTTTGGCACAATTTTCTCCACTACGACTCCAAGGTCGAAACCGGCTATGTCGGTCTCAAGAACCAGGGCGCCACGTGCTACCTCAACTCCCTACTCCAGTCACTATATTTCACGAACGCCTTCCGCAAGGTAAGCATTCTTCTATTTCAACGCCGCTCACGCTGACTTTTCCAGGCCGTCTACGAAATTCCAACTGAAAATGACGATAGCTTGACAAACTCTGCCTACACCTTGCAACGGCTATTCTATCAATTGCAAACTTCAGACCAGGCCGTAGGCACAAATGAGTTGACAAAGTCATTTGGATGGGAAACACGACACATTTTTGAGCAACAAGATGTCCAAGAACTCTCGCGCAAGCTCATGGAGAGACTAGAGGAGAGAATGAAGGGCACCAAGGCCGAAAACGTCCTCCCCGAAATATTCAGCGGCAAGATCAAGACGTACATTTCTTGCATCAATGTCGACTATGAATCAAGTCGAGTCGAAGACTTTTGGGACATTCAGCTCAACGTCAGCGGCAACAAGAGCCTGCTCGACAGCTTTCGCGACTACATTCAGGTAGAGAAGATGGACGGCGAGAACCAGTATTTCGCCGGCGACGAGCACAAGCTGCAAGACGCAGATAAGGGTGTCATTTTTAACAGTTTTCCCGATGTCCTTCACCTACAGCTCAAGCGTTTCGAGTACGACATTCAAAGAGACATGATGATGAAGATCAACGACCGCTACGAATTCCCTGACGTTTTTGACGCTGCTCCCTATCTCAACGACGATGCCGATACATCCGAGCCTTGGACATACCAGCTGCACGGCGTCCTTGTTCACAGCGGCGATCTCAACGCTGGTCACTACTACGCCTTTATCAAGCCCAACAAGGACGGCTGGTTCTACAAGTACGACGACGACAAGGTCACCAAGGCTACTCTACGAGAGGTTTTAGAGGAAAACTATGGCGGCGAGGAGCGTATTCCCAACGGATATACCAGAGCCCCCCTGCAGAAGAAGGCCCCGACTGTTCGTCAGAACAGTGCTTACATGCTGGTCTATATTCGCCAAAGCCGCGTCGACAAGATTCTCTGCCCTGTTACCCAAAATGATATTCCCTCGCATCTACAGCAGCGTCTTGAGGAAGAGAACGCTTTGAAGGAGGCCCGTCGCAAGGAGCAACGTGAAGCCCACCTCTACATGATGGCCAAGGTTATCACTAACCAGACCTTTCGCAACTATGGCGAAACCGACATGGGCCGTTTTGACATCGACGCCGAAGATGAGTCGGCTCCCCGGTCGTATCGCCTCAAGAAGTCAACTGTCATGGAAGACTTTGTACAGCAGGTCGCACACGACATTGGCGAGGACCCTCGCAAGGTCCGCCTTTGGCTCATGGTTAATCGACAAAACAAAACTATCCGTCCTGATCAGCCTGTCATGGATTTGACTCTGACTGTGGAGGAGACTTATGCCCGCTCCGCCGCACACAGAGATTCGAGTCTTCGACTTTGGGCCGAGGTTGCGACCGAAGTCGACAACGACGGAGAGGCCATCTGGCCTTCATACCAAGCGCCCGCGGCAAACGGCTCCAAAGAGGATACTATTCTTCTCTTACTCAAGTATTTTGACGTAGAGAAGCAGGAGCTGCGCGGCGTGGGTCACGTTTACATGGCCAAGGATAAGAAGATTGAAGACATGGTACCGCTGATCCACGCCGCCATGGGCTGGGAGGCCAAGCTGGCTGATGACGAACGCTTGTTACTCTGGGAGGAGATCAAGCCTAATATGATTGAACCTCTTAAGCCGAAGTTCACCCTAAAGATGGCTGAACTGCAGGATGGAGACATCATCTGTTTCCAAAAGACGTCGGAGCATAAGCTCCAAGCCCGCATGTCAGATGCGTCGAACAAGGAACAGGCTCCATTAGGCGATCGTATGGAAGATGCCAGAGAGTACTACGACTTTTTGGAGCACAGGAAGACTGTGCGATTCCACGCCCATCCTACTCGCTGCGACCAGGAAAAGTACCCCGCATTCGAACTCGTTTTTAACTCCAAGATTACCTACGACGTTTTGTCCGAGAGCGTGGGGGCATACCTCAAGGTGGAACCAACACACATCCGTTTGTGGACTGTCAATGCATCTACAAACAACCCCAAGGCGCCGGTTCGGCGAGGCACCAACCCAACTCTGCGGCAGATTCTCCATCCCACCGGAGGAAGCCTTAATTCTAGTCAAAGAAATGATGCATTTTACTTTGAAGTGCTTGAGATGAGTCTGGCAGAGCTGGATACCAAGAAAAGCGTCAAGCTCACTTGGCTTAGCGACGGTCTCGCCAAGGAGGAGCAGTTTGATCTCCTTGTGCCCAAGACGGGAACGATTGAGGACCTAATTCAGGCTCTGGTCAAAAAGGCTAGGATCGCGGACGAGGCCGAAGGAGGGAGGATACGCGTCTACGAAACGAGTTCTAACAAATTCTATCGCGAGCCTGTCCGCGATCATGCTGTGCAGAATCTGAGTGAATACACGCAAATTTACGCAGAGCGTGTGCCCGCCGACGAGCAGGACGCCAACGAAGCCAACTATATCCAGGTGTTTCATTTCCAGAATGAGCCCAGCCGCACTCATGGTGTGCCGTTTAGATTTCTTCTTGTCGAGGTATGTCTTGTGGCGGCTTACGGTGGTGGTCATTCGGTATCCCATGGGATGAGACTAACAAGGTGCAGGGCGAGAGGTTTGCGGACAGCAAGAAGCGTCTGGAAAAGAGAACCGGCCTCAAAGGCAAAAGTTTTGAAAAGATCAAGTTTGCCATTGTGCGTAGGAGCAACCCTTCAAAACTTCGGTATCTTGAAGATGGTGAGTATCCACTGCAGTCCCCTTGCTGCGGCCGCTGCTAACACTTGGTAGACGACGAGCTCTGGACCATGGCCACTTCTGAGGACGACTTCCTAGGTCTGGATCATCCCGACCGCACAAGGTCGGTACGAAATGGATCGGAAGCACTTTTCCTTCGTTGAGTTGGGCAGACGCGTTGGGATGTGACTTGTTGGCTGCGTGTATGATGTGCCGTGTGCTAAATAGCTTGGAGAATGCATCCCACGATGCATAGAGAGAGCGCTGGCCAGCAGGGCACTTTTCTTGCTGAGATATCGGAGAGGAGTTTGTTTTCTGTTTTATTTTGTAGCACGACATTACAAGTATAAGAGTATGTGGGCGCTGCTGGCATTGAGATACCATGGTTTGCAAAGCACCGTGGTATGCAATGCAAATGATTATGCCGCTGAGCATTATGCTCACTGAAGTATGTGTCTTGTACAAGATTGATTCAGGTGTATTACCCATGAAGGCATCCCTCCGCGGCCTGTTGGCGCTGGCATTTAAATATGATGACTATCGGTACAGTAACATGACAAGTATCAAGCATTGTGGGTACGGTGAGGTATTAGTTTATAGTGGGCGGGTGCTGTCAGAACTGGTGCGGGACCACTAAGCAGCCACTAAGAAAACGTGAAATAGCACCGAACTCGGGTGCCCCACGCAGCTAAACTTGGCTTCCAGATAGCGATAGCTGTTTCCGGACCGATAAGAGCTCTCTGCCCCTCGTTGGGATAACACTCAAGCCGTGCGACTTTTTTTTGGCCTGAAAGCTCGCCTGGCAGGCATCATAACGCCATTGTATCTGACGATTTCTTTCATCTTAAAAACCACGCCATTGACCTGCAGTTTTGCTGCAGTTGTTGCTCCTGCTGTTGCCACAATCACGTGTTGCGTGGCTGAGCGTCCCTCCATCCTTGGCAGCTCCTCAGGTATTCATTAACTACAGCTACAGCTGCCAGCTCTCTGGTAGCTGGTGCCCGTCACTTCCGCAAGCTTCACTCTCGATATCCTACATTCAACTACCTCTGTAGTCGTCGGCTTTGCTTCACCCGCCGCCGCAATGGAGACCCCTAAAAAGAAAATCGCCATCATGACCTCGGGAGGCGACTCCCCGGGCATGAACGCCGTCGTCCGCGCCGTCGTCCGCACCGCCATCCACATGGGCTGCGATGCCTTTTGCATCTACGAAGGCTACGAGGGTCTGGTAAAAGGCGGCAACCTGATCCGCCAGATGGGCTGGTCCGAGGTACGCGGCTACCTTTCCGAGGGTGGCACGCTCATCGGCACCGCCCGCTGCATGGAGTTTTATGAGCGGCCGGGTCGTGTCAAGGCCGCCAAGAACATGGTGCTTAACGGCATCGACGCCCTCATCATCTGCGGTGGTGACGGTTCTCTCACGGGCGCCGACAGGTTTCGCCACGAATGGCCGTCGCTGCTCGAGGAGCTCGTCTCGACGGGCCAATTGACCGCCGACCAGGTCAAGCCCTACAAGCATCTCAACATTGTCGGCCTCGTGGGCTCCATTGACAATGATCTCTCCGGTACCGACGCCACCATTGGCTGCTACTCGGCCCTTTCCCGAATCTGTGAGATGGTCGACTACATCGAGGCGACGGCCGCCTCCCACTCGCGAGCGTTTGTCATTGAAGTCATGGGTCGCCACTGCGGCTGGCTGGCGCTGCTCGCGGGCGTCGCCACTGGTGCTGACTTTGTCTTTATTCCGGAACGGCCCGCTAGTGACTGCTGGCACGAAGAAATGTGCGCCGTCGTCAAGAGGCACCGCGACATTGGCAAGCGGAAAACGATTGTCATTGTGGCCGAGGGCGCCAACGACAAGGATGGCAACAAAATCACGCCCGAACAGATCAAAAACTTGCTGGCCGACAAGTCCCACGGCGGACTGGCTCTCGACACCCGCATCACCACTCTGGGCCATGTGCAGCGCGGTGGCACGGCCGTCGCGTACGATCGCATGCTCGGCACTCTGCAGGGCGTCGAAGCTGTCAAGGCCGTTCTCGAGGCCACGCCCGAGACTGAAACCTGCTTCATCGCCATCAACGAGAACAAGATTGTTCGCAAGCCGCTCATGAAGGCTGTCGAGGCGACCAAGTCTGTGGCCAAGGCTGTCGAGGACAAGCAATTCGACAAGGCCATGTCGCTCCGTGACACTGAGTTCTCTGACCAGTACAAATCTTACCTTACGACAACCAACGTCAAGACGGACGAGCACAAGCTTCCCGAAAAGGATCGCATGAAGATTGGCTTCATCAATGTCGGAGCGCCGGCCGGAGGCATGAATGCGGCTGTTCGTGCGGCTGTCGCCTACTGCTTCTCGCGAGGGCATACGCCCATTGCCATTCACAACGGATTCGCCGGGTTTGCCCGCCATCATGGCGACAAGCCTGTTGGCGCTGTCCGCGAGTTCGACTGGCTCGAGGTGGACGGTTGGGCCAGCAAGGGAGGCTCTGAAATTGGCACAAACCGAGAGTTGCCCTCGGAGTCCGGCATGGAGCACATTGCAAACCTGATTGCCAAGTATGAGTTTGACGCCATCTTCATGGTCGGCGGATTCGAAGCTTTCCACGCACTTTCACAACTGCGGATTGCGCGGGACGAATTCCCTTCGCTTCGCATTCCCATGGTGTTGCTTCCCGCCACCATCTCAAACAATGTGCCGGGAACGGAATACTCGCTCGGGTCCGATACGTGTCTCAATGAACTCGTTCAATATTGCGATAAAATCAAGCAGTCGGCCTCTGCCACGCGCCGTCGTGTCTTTGTCATTGAGACGCAGGGTGGTCGTTCTGGCTACATTGCTACTTCTGCTGGTCTGGTCGTTGGCGCCTCGGCCGTCTACATTCCAGAAGAAGGTATCAGCCTCGACATGCTCAACACTGATGTTTCGCATCTCAAGAGGGTCTTTGCCGAAGACACGGGCCAGTCCCGCGCGGGTCGTCTTATCCTCATCAACGAAAAGGCCAGCCGCGTCTACGACGCTAAGCTGATTGCCAGCATCATCCGTGACGAGGCGCACGGGCGTTTTGAAAGCCGCGAGAGTATCCCGGGCCACGTCCAGCAGGGCGGTGTGCCGTCGCCTATGGACCGGTGCCGCGCGGTGCGGCACGCCATCAAGTGCATGGAGCATCTGCAGAGCTACGGCAAGAAGTCGGCCGCGGGCAGCACCGACCCCTTGAGCAGCTCCGTCATTGGCATCAAGGGATCAGAGCTCGTCTTTACGCCGGTGCAGGAGCTTGAGGAGCATGAGACGGACTGGCCGAACCGCCGGCCGAAGCTGTCGGAGTGGCTGAAGATGCGCGACATTGTCGACGTACTCGGCGGTCGGCCGCAGCACGTCAGGCCAGAGTCGAACCTCAAAGGCCTGCTGGCAAAGGACGTCAAGCGGGGACTCGTGTAGATGTCGGTCCGAGTCGAAGGCACAAGAATAGTTACGATGTTATGGATTACGGCGTGATGTGATGTGCCGCGTGAATGGGAAGGGAGTTTGGGCAGACTTTTTAATAATTTTTCCCCTATACTTTGTCTAGCATAAATTGTGCAACAGAATTATCTTCACTCTTGCAAAGGCAAGATACCGCCATGTAGCATGACGGGTTGTGACGTACGGATATCTGATCACTAATATAGCAGGTGCAAGGGTGCTGCCTTGGAGTGGCCGACCCCATGCACATCCAGTTTAGGTACATGACAGGCTCCCGAATTGCCCTGTGATTGCCCAGCATGATGTGCTGGGCTGCTGCCACACGGAACATGGTGGAAACTCAGGCCGCCTTTCGATAATGGCCCGGTATATATTTATTGAAGAAGATTCATGTTCTGACAATGTCTAGACAGGATTTAGGCGCCTCCCATGGCAGAAGTCAGGCTGATGCCGCCCTTTTGAGCAAAAACAAATAACGCCTTGATCAGCAACCTGGCATCTATTTATTGAAGAGATTCAGGCTCCAGCACCGTCTAGACAGGGGTTCGGCCGCTCCAGCTGGGCCAGCTGATGCATGAGGTGCATGACATTTTGACACAAGAGTGGCCCGCTCGCCGCCCAGCCCAGCCTTTTTCTTTTTCTTCTTCTTCCCTTCTGGCCATACGACACAGAGGCCTGACCAACTCCACCTGGCGTTAAGCGCTCACGCAACTGTCTTTGCTTTTCTCAAAGTCGTTGAAGAGAGCCTTTTCCCTCTTCTTTTTTTAAGCATCTTCTGTGGATTTGTTTCTTTTATTCTCTTCTTTTACACTTTGCTTTGCTATCGCGGGAAAGCATACAAAGTACTGCATAGTCTGCTACATCAACGACCCCCCGCGATAGCGGCCCGACGCGGGACGGAAAGTGCCGTTACGTCACTCAAACGGTCCTGTCCACCCCATCACGTTTGCTCATTCAGATTTCATCAAAGGGACAGACAGGTCAACCTGGGCGGGAAAAGAGCGAGATTTGGACAAAGGAGAAGAACAAGAAATGTCGCACAGAAGAGCAACAGACTTTGAAGAGGCCGACTACATGTCGCAGCCTCCCCGCAGCAGTCGCGTGGGCGTCATGGAGCGCGATCATGACGTCTACGCCGACCGCACGCCGTACTTTCTCCGGGACAATGGCGGACGCCGCGCCGAGCCGGGCCCCATGGTGCTGCGCCGCCGCGAGGTCGAGTCCTTTGACCGGCATCGCAGCCCGTCGCCGCAGCCGTCGCCGCCGCGGCGCGTCACCGAGGAGCGCATAGTGCGGCGGCGAGCGCGCAGTGACTCGCCACCGCCGCCGCGGCCGAGGGAGCGCTCCCGTACGAGGATCGTGGAGACGGAACGCACGGTGAGCCCCGTGCGACGGCCGCCGAGGGCGAGCCCGCCGGCGGTGCGGTTTGTGGAGAGGAGGGTGCGCAGGGATGAGCGCTCCGAGGAGAGCGAGAGCGAGAGCGAGGTGGATAGGGACCATATCCGCATCATAGAGAGGGAGAGAGGGAGGTCGCCAGAGAGGTCGCCGTCGCCGTCGCCGCCGCCGCCGCCGCCCTTGCCGCCGCAGGTGATTAAGGCGCCGACAATTGAGCGAGAGGTGATTACGCATTATACGGATATCGATCACGGTATGTTTGCCCGCGAGATGGAAGATTTGGTATGGTTAGGTGTGTGGGAAAAATGGCTGACTTTGATAATGTGTCAAAAACAGGTGTCATTCGAGCCCGGCAGCCGAGCCCGCCGCCGCCTCCGCAGCCGCGGCACCGCACGCACGATGATGTCCGTGAGACGGACATTGACATTCATCTCGACAAGCATCACACCGACGTCGACATTCGCAAGACGACGACGCGCTCGCGCTCGCGCAGTCGCTCCCGGCACCAGCACTACCACGACGACGACATTGTGGCAATCTACGACGAGGCGCGGCCCCCGCGCCGTGCGCGCTCCATGATGGGCCGGCCCTCGGCGGACGAGGGCGACTACATTACCAGCCGTATCGACGCCCGCGGACGCATGGGCGAGGCGCGCGGCGGGGCTACGCGTCGCTGGGAGCTAATGGACGTGCCGCCGGGCACGGAGCGGGTGCGCATGGACGGCGCGGGCGGGGGACGCACGGAGACGACGTGGAGCCGGTACGGCGGTGAGCGGCGGACAAGGTTTCTCGAGGAGGACGGTGGCGGTGCGGTGGTCGCGCCGATGCCGGCACCGATTTTGAAGAATGTGGCGACGACGGAGGATGCGAGCAGGGAGCGGAGGCTGAGCGTGGCGGTGGTGGATCGGGATACGGAGATTGATATTGAGCAGAGGCGGACGAGGAGGAGGCACAGGTCGCGGTCGAGGCCGAAGGCGGTGGCGCCGCGGGATACGTGGACAGAGGTGTCGAGGAGCTTGGTGTCGAGAGAGGCGATTGAGAGGTTGGGATATCCGTATGAGGAGTCGAAGCATTATTTTTATATCATGATGTTTTTGCCCTCGGTAAGTCTTTTTTTTTCTTTTCTTTTCTTTTTTTTTTTTTTTTTCTTGTTGCTGCCCGGCGACGATGGGATCGAAGCAAACGTAAGACGAAGGGAAAAGGCAACCTTTTTCGCTAACGAGCACGGAATTCTTTTTTTATTAGGACGCCGTATCGGAACTCATGGACTTGTCGGAAGATATTCGCCGCGCGCGACGCCGCAAGACGCAGCAGGAACGGTCCCGCGAGATTGAGCTCGACATTGAGATTGATCGCGATCATCACCACCACTACCAGCCGCGGCCGATTCATCGAAGACGTCGTCGGTCGTCGGGGTACTTGGATGAGCACTTTCGGGAGCTTGATGTGTCGATTGACGAGAGGCGGTCGCGCGGAGGGTACTACTACTGAGATGGATGGATGGATGCTTTTTGCAATGAATTTGATGACTGCATAGGCGTGGAAAGTCGAATAGCATGACACGAATGACAGCCCTAGCCTTTTTTTTTTCCTTATTTTTTCTTCTTTTGTTTTTTTGGATACAAGTGCAAGGTATAGAGTGAGATGATGGAATACTGCAAGATTTGGGGTCGATTGCGAGTTGTTGGTCTTGGTAACACGCGGCCGCACACATTAATGAGATACGATATTGAACCATTTATTAGAAAATGAAAATGCAAAAGAATGTATTTTGAAAGAATTATAGTTATCAACATGTCCAGCCAGAAGAAAAAAAAGACGTCAAAGCCCTGACTGAGAAGAAAAAAAAAACTCATCCAAAAATCTTTGTCTAGAGAGAGTGTATTCAGCAAACATTACCGCCAGAATAATCGTCCACGGTGCAAGTTCCCCGGCTGACGCAGTCGTCGCTCTGCTTTGCGCAGCTTACCCAGAGGGACTTGAAGTTGTAGCCGCCAGACCACAGCGATCGGCACGTGTTTCTGCTGGCGTAGCCGTATCCGAACCACTTGCCGCCGCAGCCGGGCTGGTCCCAGTAGCTGATGCGCACCTCCCCATCAGGGCAGTTGCCGACGTTGTCAAGCTCGAGGCTGCCCACAGCGCAGCTCGTGTCGATGCACTGGCCGTTGCCGTGCGCGACGGTAACGTCGTTGTGGACATCCCCCCTGCAGTCTCCGCTGTATCGGGTCTTGAGATGGAAAGCAGCACCATCGTCCGTCGTCTTGTCAGCAGAAGCGTCTGGCTTGTTGGTGTCAGTGCCAGCAGAACCAGCGCGGCAGATTTGGTTGGCCGGCTCCGGCTCCGGGGCGGGGGTGCAGGTGCCCTGCCGGACGCAGTCGCTGGCGGGATCGGCGCACGAAATCCACAGCGACTTGAAGCCCCAGCCGTTGGTCCACAGGCCGCGGCAGGTACCTTTGCTTGCGTAGCCGTAGCCGTACCAGTCGCCGTCGCAGTCGGCGTTTTGCCAAAAGCTAATGCGGACCTGGCCGTCGGGGCAGCTGCCGACGCTGGGGATCTCGAGGCTGCCGACGTTGCAGTTTGTGCGGACGCAGACGCCGTTGCTGCCGGTCTGGATGTCGACGTTGTTGGTGACGCTGCCGCCGCAGTTTACATTGGAGCGCGCCTTGACACTAAAGGCCACACTGCTGCTGCTGTCGCTGTTGTCGTTTGAGGACGACTCTGGCTTGTAGTCAAATGTGGAGAGAGAGGCGAGAATCTTGCGGTCGCTGGAGAGGAGGTAGGCCTTGTACTTGCCGGCCTTCATGGAGCTCGGGGGCTTGAGCGTGAGAGAGCCTGAGCTTTCCTTGGCGTAGTCCCAGGTGATGCTGCCCCAGGTCGGCGCTTGGGTGTCGTCTTCGGGCCAGATGCCGATCCAGTTATCGCTAGATGACTGGCTGGTGGCGTACTTGAAGGTCAGAGCCGAGCTGCTGCTGCTGTCGAGTGAGAGTTGGCCCTTGGTGTCCTTGTTGTCGTCTGAGGATCCCGGCTTATAGTCAAAGGTGGAGAGAGAGGCGAGAATCTTGCGGTCGCTGGAGAGGAGGTAGGCCTTGTACTTGCCAGCCTTCATGGAGCTCGGGGGTGCGAGCGTGAGAGAGCCTGAGCTTTCCTTGGCGTAGTCCCAGGTGGTGCTGCCCCATGTCGGCGCTTGGGTGTCATCTTCGGGCCAGATGCCGATCCAGTTGTCGCTGGACGACTGGCTGGTGGCGTACTTGAAGGTGAGGGCCGAGCTGCTGCTGCTGTCGAGCGAGAGTTGGCCCTTGGTGTCCTTGTTGCCGTCGTCGCTGTCCTCGGCGTCCTGGACAAAGTAGCGGACATCATTGATGCCAAAGTAAAACTCCTTGAACGCTTCCGGGTTCTCGGCAACGTACTGAACGCAGGTCTTCGCGCCAGTGATTATCTCGCACGTATCTTCAATCTTGCCGTTGACTTGCCCTTTGCTGTCGGCACGCAGCTCCGACCAGAACTGCTTCTTGCCAACAGGGTCGCCGCAGAAGGGGAGCGTGAAGAGGATTGTCTGGTTTCCGAAAGCCCTTGATAAATCGCAGCCGGAGCTTGAGACCTGCACCGACGGCTTACCCCAAGAAGAAGTATCGGGGGCATCGGAATCAATGTTCTTGGGCGCCTTGCCGATCTGCCAGGTGTACAGCTTGATCGCGTCCTTTGTCCATTCGAGAGCCTCTGCACGTAGAAAAAAAAAAGGTTAGAAAGCCGGGCGAGTACCAGTATCGCTATGGCTGGTCAAGACTTACGAATACCACCGTGCTCAGAAGCCCAAATGCCGTCATTGACCTCTTCAACCTGGCATCCCTGGCCCGCCCAAGCGCGCACGCCATCTTCGAACTTATTGTCGCAGTTTGCCGAGACAATTTCAGCCTGCGCAGAGCTGTCCAGGAGGCATTGGCCGACCCTGGCTTTAGTCCCAACGTGGAGTGCCGGCTTGTTCACAGTGTTGAGATTCCAGCCCTCGTACATGTCAATCTCGCCGTTGTTAGGCCAATCCTCTCCTAGTGTCCAGCTAAGAAAAATTCCAGTTAGTCAGATTTTCTTTTGTCACGGTGATGAAAATGCTCTTCTTACTAGGCTGGCCAGGCACCGCAGACGGTCTTGGGCATGTGGTAAAATCTGGTGATGACCAAGCCTTCCCTAAACGACCATTTGGATTGGACGCGTAGCGTGTCTCGCCCGTTATCGTTATTCTTCAATTTGGTCTCAAAGTCCACGCCCAGATATACTTTGTTGTCCTTGACAGAAACAAGTCCCTTCTTCTGGGCGTCCTCTACATTCTGGTACTTGACCCAAGACCAATTGTCATCTGGCCGATCCGGAATTGTACCCCTCTGAAGATCTGTCGTTAGCTTCCGGACATGTGGACATTGTTTTGATTTCAAGACTGCATCTGACGTACCTCCCGAAAGTGAAACTCGGTGAGGAAGTTCTCCGAGTTGTAGGTTTGGGACAAGGAATACTTTGCGGCCGCCGCGCGGTCGACGACGGCGAGGCCTGCCACAAGGCACGAAATGAGTGACGGCATAATTACGATAAAACGGTAAAGACTGTATTATGGGCGTATGAGGCAAAACAAAGTTGGCGACGCCCAGCTGCAGTGTCGCCTATATATGCTGTTGACGCTCTGGGTACAGGGGGCACGCGCCTCACACGTTGACAGATGCTTTGTATTCCACATTGCGGAGCTTGAAGAAACGGAAGAGTTGCCTAGAGCTAGAACGTGGGCTAGCTTATATTACAAATTGGGCTTTTTGTGGTGCTCAATAGTACTTGTGGTGGTATAGTCCTAATTTCCATCTGAGCCAGGGACACCCGCTGACAGTAAATATTGGACGAATTTGCCAGCGATTACGGATACTCCCCTGAGCATCGCTGGAAGAAATCGGTGCGCAGCCGGTAACTCGACGGCCTTGTCCCTTTCTAAATGTCGAAAGATGGCAAATAAATTGGAACACCACCATTCATGATACGATTACTAGGCAGCAACTGCGAGAGTGCTGCCAGACGGTACAAATGATACAAACTCCGGCTAGACTTGCAGTGTTTGAATATTCGCGCAACAAGTTGTGCTCTCAGTTCTTTTCTTGGCATCGAGAGTGGATCGGACGGCGCAAACCGAAGAGTCATGTAACTAACGAACAGGGCTGCGTGTTAGCTGGCGCGGCTTGAGCGGGCGGGATGGGCGGGATGGGCGAGATGCCCTCTCCTTTATTATATATTTTGGGCGCCAAATTGCCGTGGAATTTGCAGACAATAGTCCAAAAGGGTTGAAGCGTTTGATTCTGTAGATAGAACACCATTATCATCTTCATGGTATTTTTTGCTTGGTGCGTTCTAAACTCGAAGCCAACAATGCACGCAAGACAGGCCTGAAGAGACCAGAGCAAGGGTCTGGAGAAACCAATTGCAGCTATTGTTCTCGGCTGACAGGATCGTCTGGTACCTTGCATAGAAGCACGCGACAGCTCCACGCTCACGGTGGAGATGACAGGCCAGCCCCTGATGACCTTTCAGTAAATGAGCACAGCCGTGGCAGGTACGCACAAGCAGCCCATTCGATTCTCCCTGCAGAGGCATGTTCCAGAAGAACAGGGTCGGCAAGACTCCGCAGTCAGTGCCTTTTGCCACATAAGGTGGCGGCATAATTATCAGACGGCGAAGCTCGTATTCAACTCACACTGATGAGCGCGGGTGCTTGTTCTTGAAGATTGCAGCTCGATAACCCCTGAGATGAGTCTTGGAAGGGCTATAGCAGAAAAGAGACTGTGCCTAGCAATTACCCGGTTTGCAAAAGGCAGCTTGAAAGACTGTGAATATTGTTATATACGACAACTATACTGTATAACCCATCTATGTAGTAATACATCACTCATCTGTAAATAGTAGCGCGCTAAGAACACATGAGAATCGGGAAAACTTGAAGTGCCTGATTCAAGTCGAGGAAAACCTTAATAATAGCTCCCCCAACTCCCGTACCTTGCGATGGTCTTATGCCGCGTCTGTTAACGGGCGGGTCTAGTGGACTTGTCCTTGTAATTTCAGCACTCTTGCGTCAGCCCAATCTCTTGGGTACGGGCCTTTCCTTGTACTTAGAGCACCAGCAACCGAAATCTCTCTTTTTTTTTTCCACCTGTTACGAAGAAGACAAGAACGAACAAGGCAGCGTGGGGGTCGCCAAGCTTCAAACAGCAAAATTAAAAATGGAGACGCATAATCCAATGATGCCAGGTTCATGACTTTTGTTGCTGGAAAGATGGGCTGACGAATTCTAACTAACTACTGATAAATACGAGTACACACTCACAAAATGTTGAGCTACTGGTCCCCTTGTAATTAATACCGGCCAAAGTTTGTCAGTGGAGACACCTCTGCCAATGCGGTGATTTTGTTTTGTCCTGAGCATCGACGACGCGGAGAGCATCAGCTATGATTTACATCATTTCTTATAGAAGAAAGGAGCTAAAAAAAAAAAAAAAAAAAAAACCAGGTACTTGGAAGCCAAAATACCGATTAGAAATCGGGCCCTGGAGCTGAGACTAACTAAACCTGCGGGGTTTGTAGATCTTGGTTGTATCGAGTTTACATGGTGTTGATGTCTCGGATGCGCCGTTGCGCGAAACGTACAAGGAGATATCCGAGCTCGTTCAAAGAGTATTCACAATGATCAGATTACGTACTAATAATTACATCTCTTGATTGTTGCGTAAAATCCGCTCAACCTGGAGCCATCATCGGCGTTTAGTAATTATTACCAATGCAGAGGTCTTTATCTGCTATTTGTCTTTGTATGTGGAATTAATTGATTGCATCTTCAAGCAGACCCTTGACTATATCTGGAACAGTCTCAGCCCAGCGCCGCTGACGTTGACCCATTCATCAGCAAATACGCCGTCACGTTTAGTAGAAGGGCAAAGGGATACCTATTGACATTTATACGAAGTAAGACGTACAAAATACAAGGAGTAGGAGTGGAACAATCTTACCCAGTTTTTAAACATCATGATTGACGGATGGATAATAGGGCATTGCGAATCGCACACTCCAGGGGCCCGCCAAACGAGTTTTGTTTTATAGTTGGTTACAGCGGGACCGGTGGCCTCTCTGGAGCTCCCATCTGCCGGTCAATCATGCCAGTCAATTATGCTAACTAGTCAATCATGCTAGATTGAGACGGGAAAACGGCCCTGTTTCGCGCCAGCAAATCCTCCATATTTACAACCTTAAAAAGCGCCGTCGTCTTCCTGGGACGCTGGCACGGGGGTGGGGGGGAACATTGGCGTGGGGAAATCATCGAGTCGGCAATTCGAAAACCTCAGAGCATAAAAGACAATCTTATCTGGCGCGAAAACGGTATGTGAGAATTTGGTCTCTCGTTCATGACACCGACATTGGCATTGGCTGGGACCCCCGGCTTGCCTTTCTCTGTGCTCTGTCCTGGCGGACGCGCCAACTATTCGAAAGCCGCCGCCGACTGGGCAAGGGCTTCAATTCAGCCACAAGTTCCGGATGCCTCCAGCTACCACGCAGAGCGAGAGGAACGAGCAGAGCCTTTCTCGTTCATTGACGTCGTTTATTGAACGACAGTTGGTCTGCTTCTTGGAGACTAAGCCCGGTTGAAGCTACAGGGTAGCACGGAGAGCAGTAGTCGTAAGGTTTGTTTGGTAGAATTCTCAATAGTGAAACCTTTTCTTAGATTCATCAATAGAGATCTGGACTACCCAAAAGTACTGGTCCATCTCTCTGTTGTGATTCTGGATCGTGAGGCTTGTGCAGCAATCTCCTGGAGTCTTGTCTCAGGATTTATGGCTCAACGGAAGCTGCTGGTCGACAATGGACATTCGAGGTTCTTTATCGCGGCAGTCTCCATACAAAAAGGCATGTAAAACGATAATCGAAGCCTGACAGAACGATACGAATAGTGATTCTGGACACAATCTACGATAAACGGGTATATCCACACCCAAAGGATCGCTGATCAAGGTGGATAGGTCGCCTTGGGACATGCTGCTGCATTTCGACGACAAATCACAGGAAAGTAAGTTATGACTTGTAAAGCTGGGCCAGAGAAACTTAAAAACGTTGCGCAAGGCATTCACCGGCAATGGCTATGCCAACTCTCCATTCTAAAACTTGAGCCGCGCCAAACTTCAGCTGTACCAGCATTCTGCCCACTTTTGCCAATTAAGCTCTCCGCCACCACCTCGGTTTAGCTCGACTGTTCCAGCAAAAGCCCAGCCCTCGTTGCGCTCGTCCATAGATCTGCAGGCCTATCTTGCTTTGTATTCGCAGGCAAGGGATGGCGCTGCAGTACCAGGGCGAGTAGATCATCGTGCGGGGTCTTCCCCCCCCCCAATGGCGGAACATCACGACGTCATAATAGTCTGCCGTCCATCTCGAATCGCTCTTAAAGAGGTCCTCCCCAGAAAAGGGACAATACTTGCCGAAATCTAATTGATTTCCTTTTGAGTCTTCTTCAACTTCGCCATACCTTTGGGACTCCCGCCTTATATCACCCCCAACACCATGGACAACATTCTCAAAGCCGCCAGTGGCAGCCTCAACAACAAAGAGGGCGAGTCCAGCAACAAATTTATGGACTCGATCAACAACATTGCAGGTGGCGGAGAAAAGTCGGAGCAGCAAGAAGATGGACTGGACAAGGTACGGGTCATCCCCAAGTTCCTTCCTTTCCACCCAAAACGCCGAAACCCGCATTTGGCCGCTGGCTCATTCGTAAAAAGAGTTTTTTGTGTTTACTAAATTTTCCCCCATGGGCAGGCCGTCGATTTTGTGCAGGAAAAGGTGCTTGGCCAAGGCCAGCAGAGCAACGAAACCGCAGCGGAGCAGGCAAAGGACGAGGCCATTTCCGACTACATTCGCGACAAGTACAAGGGAGCTACCGGCAGCGATTTCCCCATTGCGGACAAGGACAAAAAGTTCGGAGTATAGAGACTATCCGGTGCAGCGCAGCATCACTGATGCTCAAGTAATGGTCCTACTTTGAATAAACAAAATAATGTCTTGATAATCTAATCACATGTAGCCCTGAAAGTCATTGTGCAGGAACCTCAAGTTGCTCCGTCGGGTAGTGATGATGGGGTATAGTTGTACCGTTTTGAACAAGATGTCGTAAGTGGCGAGAAATTATAACGCAATGAATGTTTCTCCCTTGTATCGTAAGACGCAAGCTGAACTTTCAGAAACGTTTCATGTGATACAGTATAGTGAACCTCATGGTTACCTAGTCTTCAAACAACTTTAGCCCGTCTGAAGAAGCTTTGCGGGGGGATGAGAGTGAGTGCACCAGCTGCATACCAATAATCCACAGTATCACGATATCGTCGAACCCTCAACGCCAAACACCACCATGAATTCCTCGCTGCTGGTACTCGCTCAAGACGGTTTCGATTCAATTGGTCTTCTCTCGGTTCTTCTTCTCCTCCTCTTCTTTGATCGGTCTTCCTTCCTTTGTATGATGCTCCCTGGGTTCAGTTCACAGGCTTTTCCAGCATTCATTGAACCTCGTCTCCCGTTTCCAGCAGCCACCACTCGTGCATCTTTCGTATCCTCGCCGACCTCTCCCGCGCCAGCTCCCTCCCCGTCGGCGTCTTCATCAATCCCTCCAGCCTCAGCAGCTTATCCTCAAAGTGCGCAACCGTATCGTCGAGGCCCCTACCGCGCGCGCCGCCAAACGCAAACGCGCGACCAATGCCCACCGCGCCCAGGGCGTCGAGCCTGTCCGCGTCCTGCACCACCGCCAGCTCCGGGTGCGCGCGAATCAGCGCCGCCACCGCCCCTGGATCCCTGGCCTCGCTCGAGTAGCTGACGCCGAGGCAGATGGCCTGCACCGTCTCGGCGAGCGCGTCGGCGGCGCCAAGGGACGCGAGGACGGCGTGGACGAGCCGCGTCGCGTCCTCGCCGGGCTGCAGGTACTTTTTGTCGCCGACGTCGTGGAGAAGCGCGGCGAGCGTGACGATGGAGAAGGAGGTGCCGGGCGTGCGCGCCTGGATGTGCTGTGCGAGGCGCAAAACGCGCTGGATGTGGTGGAAGTCGTGGGAGCCGTCGTAGTGGGACATGTATTCTTTGACGTAGTCGGTGACGCGGGCGATGAGGGCGTCGTCGACTTCAAGGGATGCCATGCTGTGTCGATGATGCGCGGCTTTCTGGGAGTGGTTTGTTGTTGCAGACAGGATGTGATTCGGGTCGCTGTTGATGGGGTTTTCTGGACAGAAAAAGTAGACAGTCACGGACCTGACCCCCACGACGCGCCAGTCGCAGTTGGGACGCGCATAGACGAGTCTTTACGGGATGATGGAATTTGGTGTCCAAGGCAAAGGGGTAAGGACGAAAATATTCCCCTCGAGTATGGTTACAATGAAGATTGACGTGTCAGAGATGTCGCGGTTCACGCCCAGCAACCAAGCTGCCAAGTACAGAGATCCGTAGTGGAGTGACGTTTTGATGGAATACAAGCCAGCCAGCAATTATACCAATGCGACTCGACGAATTTGAAATCTCATGCTACAAGCATGAACAGCTGTCCGCTTTTAAAAAGAGTCCATATAACTACTTAGATTTAGACTACTATAATTAATCAAGCTGAAGTTTTCTGACTTCAGGG
This sequence comes from Aschersonia sp. MBC 622, assembly GCA_030782805.1. Lineage (NCBI taxonomy): Eukaryota > Fungi > Ascomycota > Sordariomycetes > Hypocreales > Clavicipitaceae > Aschersonia > Aschersonia sp. MBC 622. The sequence goes on from JARJPL010000041.1 coordinate 34,413, forward strand.
CAGCAGATCCCTTTTTTCTTCTGTTACTTTTGCTAGGCTACTGTGGAAGGTGGAAAAAGTCGCCATAACTACCGATTCCATGGAGCCATGTACCCGCACATCAGCGTTAGTGCCAGGGCGTATTTTAACTAACTACTCAAGTTTATAAGTTAACCTGTTACACCTCTACGCAGCGCACCTATCTAATACTATTCCATTAGACCAAAAGTCATGACCACGGATTTCTACATGTGCTGCTGGCGAGTCTATTTTCGACGAAATCAAACCTCATTGCCCCATCGCAATGAGATGTAAAAATACTATACTCTTATCCTTAGCGTAAAAGCACTAAGAACCATCTGCAAGCCTCTGTCCGCGCTGGGCCTATCAGCGACAGCCACAGCGGGCGGTTTGATGTCATCGCGTCGCAGCGACCGGCGGAGTGCAAACCCCGCGGTGGGGCATCAAGGGTCTGACAACTAACAAACGAGGCACATGCTTCTTATTCCTCTCTTTACCAAGCCATCTTTTACAAATTCCCGCAATCCTTTCATCCCCCTCCCCCCTACACTCAGTTCAACATGTCCCTCACAAACGCTTCTCCCGAGGCCGCCGCCCGCGAGGCCAAGTCGGCCTCCTTCACGCTCGCCGCCCTGCCCGCCTCGGCGCGCAACGAGGCCCTCGACGCCATCCACGCCGCGCTGTCGGCCAGCCGCGACGCCATCCTCGCCGCCAACGCGCGCGATCTCGAGGTCGCGCGGAAAGCTGCCGCCGACGGGTCCCTCAGCGAAGCCCTCATCAGCCGTCTCGACCTCGGCAAAAAGGGCAAGTGGGAGGACATGCTCAAGGGCATCCTCGACGTGCGCGGCCTGCCGGACCCTGTCGGCAACGTGTCGATGCGCACCAAGCTCGACGACGACCTCGTCATGGAGCGCGTGTCGTGCCCGATTGGCGTGCTGCTCATCATCTTTGAGGCGAGGCCGGAAGTCATTGCCAACATTGCTAGCTTGGCCATCAAGTCGGGCAACGCGGCGATTCTCAAAGGTGAGTTTCTAGAAGAAGAGGAAGAGAAGGAGAAGGAGAAAGTAGGAGGAGGAGGAGAAGAAGATTCAATGCCGAGAATTAAAAACACCCACCTCTTCCATACAGCATGCTAACACGCTTCAAAACCAGGCGGCAAAGAATCTACAGAGTCCTTTGTCGCCATCTCCCAGGTCATTTCCGCCGCGCTCGCCAAGAGCCAGGTGCCCAACGGGGCGATCCAGCTCGTCACGACCCGCGACGCCATTGCCAGCCTGCTCGCGCAGGAGCGCTCCATCGACCTCGTCATCCCGCGCGGCTCCAACGAGCTGGTGCGCTACATCAAGGAGTCGACCAAGATCCCTGTGCTGGGCCACGCCGACGGCCTGTGCAGCATCTACCTGACGGCCACCGCCGACGCCGCAAAGGCCGCCGTCGCCATTGTCGACGCCAAGACGAGCTACCCCGCGGCCTGCAACAGCGTCGAGACGCTGCTCGTGCAGGACCGAGCCCTGACGACCACGTTTCCCGCCGTCGTCGCGGCGCTCGTCGCAAAGGGCGTCGAGCTGCGCTGCGACGCCGCCAGCAAGGCCGCCGCCCTCGCGAGCCTTACCGGCGGAGGAAGCGGAGGCGATGCCGGCAAGATTGTGGACGCGACAGAGGTCGACTACGACACGGAGCACCTGTCGCTGACGCTGGCCGTCAAGACGGTCGCCTCGCTCGACGAGGCCGTCGCCCACATCAACGCCCACGGCTCCGGCCACACCGAGTCCATCATGACGGCCGACGCCGACGACGCCGAGCGCTTCATGAACCAGGTCGACTCGGCCGGCGCGTACTGGAACGCCTCGACGCGGCTGGCCGACGGCATGCGCTACGGCTTCGGCACAGAGGTCGGCATCAGCACCAACAAGATTCACGCTCGCGGGCCCGTCGGCCTCGAGGGTCTCACCATTTACAAGTACAAGATTCGCGGCGACTATCAGCCCACCGCCGGCTATGGCGACGGCGAGGGCCAGAAGCCGTTCAAGCACGAAAAGCTGGCACTCTAAAAATGGCAATTCAAAAATGATTGACAAAAGCGAAAACAAAAGCAAAAAAAGAACATGGAATAAAAGGCATACCAGTTGCCTGTTGGATACCCTCGTGCATATAGCATTAAAAAAAAAAAGAAAAAAAAAATCACTATGCGAAAAGTAGCCATGATTGCAATGTTTAGTATGATTGTGAGCATGATTCATCGCCATTCTGCAAAAATCAACATCATAGAGTACATATTTCCCAATAAACCAAACCCCAAAACGAACAACAGTTGGATTGCACGAATCTCGACACCGTACCAACACCTTAAATGAGCTTTACTTTCTCTAGTTGTTCAAGTCGTATTGCTTAATCATTTCAGCAAGCTTGGCACCCTCGGACTTGAAGTCGAGGAATGACGCCGTCATGACCTGGTATCGTACTCTGCTACAGTCAGCATGTGACGCCTGAACGTCCCGAATCACGGTTTCTCACCTTTGCACCTCGCCGTAATTGTCCATGCGGGCACGGCATCGAAACTGCAGCTTCTTGCAATTGACCGCTTCAAACGCCGCCAGAAACTTGGCCTCGTCATTCTCCTTGAGATCCATTAGCTCGTCGGCCGACATACCCACAATGGCACGGCCCGAGTCGTCGAAGCAGCTGAGCCATTGGTGGCTGGTGTGGTCCGCGACGTTGAAGCTCAAGACGTAGCGGTACTCGGGCTTGTCGTGCGACAGGTTGCACTTTTCGCAGCGCCAGGTCCCATCACCCATGTCTTGGACCTTTTTGTTGCAGCCCTGCGACAGACACGCGGGGTAGCAAAAGTTATCCTGCTTGACAAAGACAATGGTCGCCTTGATTGTGTAGTAGGCCTGGTCATCCACGCCCAGGTTCTCCTCCTTGACCTGCGCAATGGTCTTGATCTCGTCGTTGCGACCAGCAGCAGCGCCGACACTGGCAAGGTTCTGGTGCGTAGCAAAGGTGTCGTTGCGGCCGCTCGAGTCGTACCACCCCTTCAATCGGTGGGCGTCGGGAATGTCTGGGTCGACGGAGATTGTACCGGACGAGAGCAAGCTCAAACTCTTGCCGCCAAAGTCAGACACCTTGGTGCCCTTGAATGCAATAACTGACTCGGGTTGTGCGTCGAAAGAGCTGGCCGTCTTGCCCCATATGGTGACGCGTACCGAGTACCCCGTATCGTCAACCATGGTAAGCTCACGCTTCTGGTAAGGCGCGCCAGTCTTCTTGGACACAATCTCGCTAACCTCACCAGCCTCCTTGAGAACACCAATGATGTCGACGGTATTGTCCTTCTCGACACTTTGCAGCTCTTCAATTGTGGAGAAATTGAATCGCACCTGAGGCACGTTGGTCTGGTCCTCGGCCTTTTCAATGACCGTATCGCGCTCAAATGCCAGCTCATAGTCGTTGGGCAAATTGGAAAATTGCTTTTTGGCAAGGTTCACGCGGCAGGGAGTGGAGATGTAGTAAACGGAACCTTCTTGCAGGAGCTCGTAAAAGGCGTCACACTGATCGTTGAAACCCGTGGCCTTGATCTCGCCACTCTCATCTAGCAGATTGACACTGAACAGCTTGCCCTCACCAGTCGCCTTGTGCCATGTCTTGATATCTGACTTGGATGTGACGCGAGCTTTGATCGTCCACTTGTGAGAAAAGGGCGAGAGGCCCTCGATGGGGTAAATATTGTTTCCAGCGTGCATAGCCGGTCGAGATGGCATCGATTGTTGAGGGGTGGGCTTCTCTTCCTTTTTGACGCCGTAAAAGTCGTTGCCGGCAATGGTCGTCTCGGCGGCCCTGGACTCCACAGCCGAGGGCTCGCCAATCTTGTCGAGAATGCCATAGTTCTCGATTACTTCGATGTCGAGGATAATAAGAATACTGTTTGATCAGTCAAGGGGCCTTGCTTGATCGTAGGCGCGGCACTTACTTCTTGCCCTTGAGATTATTGGGCGTGTATTGCTTGATGCGAGCGATACAGCCGCGCACTAGCTTGTCCTCGTGGACAACATGGTTGGCCTGGGTTGCGAGCATGGTCTGAACATAGTGCTGACCATCGCTCATGACGAGTCGATATCTATCGCCACCCTGGGCGGAGGGTGCCATTTGCTTGACCTGCAGACATTGCATCACCGGGACAGGGAACTGTTTGGCCGCCTTGTCGGGATCATTGAAGATGAGGCTACTAGGGTTAGAAACAGAATCACGACAAGAAACGAAATACGTACTCCAGTGACCCCTTTGAAAGGGCAGATTCGGCAGCCATGGCTCTGTATGTGGTATCGTGTTGATGTTTTGGTGAAAATCCCACTGCCAATGACGCAGCTGTTTGGGCGTGAAATCTAGCACGACAAGTCGGACGCCTGGTTCACAGTGGACCGCGACGCGTTGGACGCGTTTAATGGAAAAATCGCCCCTCTGGTGTTTGGCGGGGTCGCCACCGGCTTATGTAACGGCCAACATTAACTTACAAAGAGCAATACAACATTGAAGTAAGATAATAGTCCAAGTGTGAAAAGTATAATTATTCATCTTATGCTGATAGGTTTTTTTTTCCACTCTCACAGTAATATGTACCGAAGGCACAGAAGTAGTGCGGTCGGTATGGCCTGCTGTCACCGCGCTGCCCCATCTGGAGTCTTGGCCAGCTTGACAGCCAGGATCCCCTCGTACTCTGTGAAACGACGATGGCGCACACTTCCACAAAAGTAGCCATCTCTTAACCAAAACATCTGCAATCATGGCCGACGCCGACAACGCGACGAGGGCGCCCGAAAGCGACGCTCAAGAGACCAACACCCCCGTAGCTCCAGCCCCTGCTCCAGCCCCAGCTCCAGCTCCAGCTCCAGCTCCAGCTCCAGCTGCCGCACCCGTCACTGGCGAGCATTGCGTCACTGACCGACCGACTCGTAGGAGCTCATGTACTCGCTCTGCCAGCCGTCACTAATACGTGTGGACAGCGTCTGGACAGTCGTCTACCGGCGAAATCATCAAGCTCAACGACATTGATGTGCGAACCCCGCCACTACCACTTTTGCATCAACCATCGCTAAAACAGCTTCCCAGGTCTACATCTCCAAGCCGGCCGACTATCCCCACGCGCCCGCGCGGCTCCTGCTGATGCTCACAGGCGGCACGGGCATCAAGTCGGTCAATAACCAGATCCAAGCGGACCGCTTCGCCTCAGAGGGCTTCCTGGTGCTCATGCCCGACATTTTCGGCGGCGACGCGGCCCCCGGCGCCGTGACCATCACCGACGACACGTCGTCGTGGCTCGAGCAGATCAAGCTCAAGGCGGCCGAGGTGACCAAGTCGTTTGTGATTGACATGTGGCTGGCGCGCGTGACGCCGGATCGGGTGCTGCCCATCCTGCACAAGGTCCTCGACGCCGCCCGCGATTCGTACGCTGATGCGGTCAAGCAGGGCGGCGGCATCTATGCCGTCGGCTACTGCGTGGGCGCGCGCTTCGTGCTGCTGCTCGGCAAGCAGACCGAGGAGGCCGGCGCGGACGAGGAGAGCGGTTTGACGACGCATGGGCCGTTTATCAAGGCCGGTGCGCTGGCGCACGCGGCGTCGGTGGCGCGCGAGGACTTTGACAATGTGTCCGTGCCGCTGAGCTTGGTGTGTGTCGAGGACGATCCGTTGTTTTCTGACGAGGTTCGCGCGCTGGGTGAGGATGCCATGTCCAAGGCGAACCTGGAGCACGAAGTCCAGGTGTATCCCGGCGTGCCACACGGTGAGATTTGGCTGCTACTTGGGCCTCACAACCATTGCTAACAGGACACACAGGCTTCGCGGTCGTTGGCGAGTACGCAGAGGCCGCAATCAAGGATGCCCAGGCTACCGCGTATGAGCAGATGCTGAAATGGCTCAAGGAGCACTAGACATTGCGCGACTGCCCTGCTTTGCTTCTTTTTCACACGTTTACTTTCACTACCTAGCGATAAATTCATGAAATACGCATACAAAACTCTTTTTTTTTGTGTGTCTACGCCTGTATGTCAGGCCAGTGACCAATTGTGCACACAATTTTGCCCGAGTTCTTGCCGTCTTCCATGTAGCGGTGCGCGTCCTGGATCTGCTCCCACGGCATTACCGTGTCAATGACAACCTTGAGCTTGCCCGAGTCAAAATCAGGCAGGTACTGCTCCAGGCGGTCCCGCAGTTTGCCCTGATAGTCCTCGTCGCGGCTGCGCAGGGTGCTGCCCTCGATGCGGATGCGTTTGTACAGGATCGGGCCAATCTGGGCCTCGGGGACCTTGGCGCCGCCCAAGGTGCCCAGCATGACTATGCGGCCGTCACGCGCGGCGGCATCCAGGTTCTGGTTAAAGTAGCTGCCGCCGACAAAGTCGACGATGAAATCCACGCCCTTTCCGCCAGTCGCTTTTTTAACCTCTTCAGCCCAGTCTTGCGTCTTGTAGTTAAAGGCCGCCGTCGCGCCGACCGTGTCGACGACGTACTTGCACTTGTCGTCGGTGCCCGCGGTCGCGTAGATGGCGGAGGCGCCCGCCGCCCTGGAGAGCTGGATGCCGGCCGTGGCGACGCCGGAAGCGCCGGCGTGCCAGAGGATGGACTTGCCCTCGGTGAAGCCCAGCACGAGGTGCAGGGCCTGCGTGGCCGTGATCCACGCCTCGGGGAGGGCGGCGGCCTTTTCAAAGCTCAGGTGGCTGGGCTTGTGCAGCAGCATCTTGGAGCTGACGGCGATGAACTCGGCATAGGCGCCGCCGTATGCCAGGCCAAACACCTCGTCGCCGGCTTTGAAGTTGCCGTGGTCGCCGGGGCCAAAGGACTCGACGACGCCGGAGAACTCGACGCCGAGCGTGGCCGGCGCCTGCGGGGGCAAGGGGTAGAGGCCGCGGCGCTGGATAATGTCCATGCGGTTGATGCCAAACGCCTTGATCTTGACAATGGCCTGGCCCTCGGCGGGTACGGGCTTGCGCGCCTCGGGGCTGATGTACAAGGCGTCGAGCTCGCCCTTGCCACCTTTGATCTCTATCGCGGGGTTAATGCGGGGTGACGTCGTCGTTGCGAGGGGTCGGGATGCTCACCAACTGCCCTCATTGTGCCAGCCATCTTGATTATGATTTTTATTCTGTATTGAAGTTTACTGTTTCAAAGGCAAAACACCACAATGAGAAGAAAAAAATTGTCGACGGTGATTCGGGCGTATCTATATTCTACAATAATGAGGTCATGGTGAACTCCGACGGAGTTGCTGGATTAGTCATGAAGTTGGCAGTAGTCCAACGGAGACACAAGAGATTACAAATGCAACATACACAGACAATATCATCAAAAGAAAGGGGCATTGGGTTTCTCAGAACTCGAATTGTATACGGTAATCGAATTGTATTTCCAAAATCAAGGGCGCAATGGCTGTGGATGTGTTGCCGAGGTCGCAAGTCGCGCTGCTTAGGCAAGTCCACCTCCAGTCCTTGGTATGCAAATTCGTGACGGTGTAGGCTACCTTGGTAAATGTTGAAGACGTTGAAGCGGAAACTATCATGCTATGCCGACTTCAAAACGGTTATCCGTTCAAACTGTGTTATTCATCGATATTGACATTCCCTGGCAACTTGTATGGCATCGGCAGATGGTAGGACTATTGTGAGGACTTGGGATGAAATGAGGGTAACATAGACTAGCGGTTGAATCTCACATTGCGTTTAAAGATTCGATGAATTGTGTTACTAGTATTCACGCGGCCGAGAATGAGGGCTCTCGGCCGCTCCTTGACGGGGCGGCAAAGGAAACCACCACAAGTGGGTGTAGTGTGTAGCCTGCACTATGGTGTACCTGATCTGTGTATTGAGAGGCGTCAAGTGCTGCTTCCAGTGCAAGTAAGACGTCACAACTCTGGCAATATATATAAACTCGTGAATTTCTCTGTTTTATGAAAATGGGGGTTTAATAGTAATTTTCTGGCATCTCGAGGTGTCAATTTGCCTGGCAGATATGACTCTGTTGCCAGAACCGCTTTTGACCATGACCGTTATTACTTAGGAAACGCCGGCATCCCCACCCGTTCGTTGTCACAATACAGTGTTTCTTATAATTAGCTCTATTGCCGTTGTGTGACAGGCTACTTTAGTGCATGATAGATATCCAAATACGATTTACCCCATCTCAGCCACTCATTTCCAAGAGAAGCAAGTCTTGTACCGATTTAGTCAATCGATCCGACCTTCTAAGGCGCGATTGCAGGGGTGGTTTACGTCAGTTTCCGCACTATTCTGATCTCCTCGTGGTGACATAAGGGTATAACTTGATGCAATCAATTGGCGGTTGAGAGCTTCAGAGGTCAGCGATGGCTGTCTAGCGCCCAAAGCATTTCCCCCGCCCTGCCACAATCTACAAACACGCAAACATTGATTCACTTAGACAAACAATCCCTCCCAAGCGGAAAGTCTGCGCCGACGCTACTGCCTCTTTACAGCTTCAATTTTAATATTTCGATTTTCGACAATGCTTAACAGCTGCGTCGTCTGCCGTAAACGCAAGGTTTACCATCCTAGCCCCAATGAGATCAGCGTCCTGCGCCTTTCTTTAGCTGTCCTGCGAGACCAGGTGCTAACAAAGAGTAGATTAGATGTGACCGAAACTCACAATCGTGCCGGAATTGCATTCAGTTTGGTACAAGATGCGTCTACGCAACCATATCCAGGTCAAGGACACGCAGCGCCGCACTTTCGTATCAAGAATCTAGTCGCAACTTTACGCAGACCGGCCTGGCTCGGCGTCGAGTGTCCCGGTCTTGCATGGCCTGCCAAAAGTCAAAAACCAAATGTTCCGGAGAGCAGTCATGCGCAAGGTGCAGAAAAAAGCGTCTGAATTGCACCTACCTAGAGCAGACCACGATCGAGGAGTCTGAACATGGCCAGTCTCCAACGACCACGCCGACCACGCAAGCACAACGGGGCAACTTGCCTGGCTGGTTGAGCTCTGCTGCTCTCCCGTCGTCCCATCGTGTGCGCGAGCTCCTTGACATTTACTTTGCTCAGGTCCACACTGTCCGGTGCTTGGGCTTCATTCACATCCCAACATTCATGGACCGCTTCAAGGAGCACGAGGCTCTGCACACGGATTCCTCAGGCCTCGTGTACGTCATGTGCGCCTTGGCTGCTCCCTTTATGTACGCCAAAATCGCAGGCACCTCGAGTGATGATGCAGCGAGCCTTCGATTCCACGAGGCGGGCCGCGGCTGGGCGGCGAGCGCCATGCAACGCGTGTTTGCCAACTTTGGCTCCTCGACGGTGGAGCATCTGATGGTGTCTGTGCTGGTGCACGAGCAACTTATTAGAAGCGGTGAACATACCAAAGCTCTTTTAATATCTGGCATGGTGGCGCGGCAAGTTCAGATCTTGCAACTCAACCTGGAGCACGACAATGACACATTATGTGTGCATGAAGGCTCTCTTTCGAGCGACACTAGAGAGTCGCGACGGAGATTGTTCTGGGCTTGCTACCTGCAAGACGCACTCATTGAATGCGGCATTGACCAGCTCAAGCTCATATCAAGTGATGACGCGCGTTTGCAACTTCCATGCCGAGAAGAGGACTTTATTCGAGGCCAGCCCCGTGTCACAGAAACATTAGGAATTGGGACACTGCTTCCATCAATTGGAGCAAGATATGCCGGCGAAGCTGCTGAGAACTTGGACCTCAGAGCTTACTATATTCGTGCCATGTCAATGCGCTCCAGCATTCTGCGCTATGTCAAGCACCTAGATGGCGACGAACCGTGGGATCCTCTCTGCGGCTCGCAGTTTCAGCGCCTCGAAGAGCGCCTCGCTGCCCTCGAGCAGTCTATCCCATATGCTCTCCGAATAAACAACGGCAATACTTATCTGTACAAAGCTTCCGGCCGCCTGAACTTGTATTACGGTTTGCACATACTGCTTGCGCAGACCTGGACTGACCTCTACCGGGTCGGAGTAGCTGGTCTCGTATTCCCCAGCTCGGCCACAGCGCAGCTCCGTCAGGACGCGCCGTATGAATTTCGAAGGCGTTGCCACCAGACTTGCGCGGATCGGGCAAAGCTCATATCAGGGCTGCTCCAGAGCCTCTACAAATGCAATCGGGAGAGTATGATTGACATGCCTTACGCGATACATGCCCAGGTCTGCAGCAGCACTCTTGTCACGACGCTGGCTTCGGCCAGAGCTGCAGATGCGAGCTTTCTGCCAAACTATAGCAATTCAGAGTATCGTCGCATGCTACGCTCAAATCTCACGGTGCTGCAGCACATGCAGCAGTATATGAAGGTGGATTTGTTCGTCGAGTCTGCTAGTCAAGCGCTGAAGCATTTTGAGTGCATCGTACAGCGGCATGGGACCATTCAGCCGAATAATCAAGAGACTACTGCGGAGGTGACAAACCCCTCGCACTTTTCGCTGGATTACATTCTCAATCCGCTAGGGGTGTTTCCTATCGCTCGAACACAAGCTCGCGATAGGCACATACCAGAGAGGTTTGCAAAGACGCAGCCCACGGCTTGTAAAAGTCCCGCGGTCGCATCAACCTTGGCGCAAATACATCATGAACAGGAAGAAAGGGAAGCAATCGAGGCCCCCGGGCCGTCGTGGAACTGGGACGCGCAGCTGCTGCCGCTTTTGGAGAGCATGGACTACCCAACATTCCTTGATGACACGATTCTAAACGACGAAGCTTTAGGGAACTCTTGTGCCTTTTATTGACAAAGAAGCAAAAAAAAACTAGGAATGAACACGTCTATCATTACCAAATAATAGCGAAGGCGCTGTTGGACTTGCTCACTGAGCCGCAGAACTGGAGAAGATGTATACATGTCGGAACTGTCTGACAAAGTGCTCAACAGCTCCATCGCAGTCTGCCAAAGGACTTTTTTGTTTTCTTTTTTCTTCTTCTTTTTTTTTTAAATTAGTATGAGCGCTCGTCGTGCTCAACCCCGAGCGCACCGTAGCTCCGGCGACCTCCGGGCCGCGATCCGATCCGCGATCCGATCCGCGATCCGCAACCCCGCTGCAGGGGCTCACGTCATTAACTTGCCTCAGAATGTACTTTGTATGATGCTACTTGGGACTTTGGAATTTGAATGCGCGTATCAGAGTGCCCCATATATTGAGAAAAAAGATAATTAGAGCTTATAGCCATTCTCTTACATGTCCACAGCACCTCCCCATTCTCCCCATCTCCCCCATCTCCTACCCCACGCACCAATGCTTCCTTTTCTGGCTGCCTTCTTGGCCATTTCCAGGCTCGCCAGCGCCTCACCCTTCTTCGTCTTTGACAGCACCGCCTACACCAACACCACCATTGGCTTCGGCACCTCCCACATCAACTGGATCCCCGCCTACGTCTGCAACCCGCTTGTCGCCGACGGCGCCCTGCCGACGCAGCAGGCCTGGCGGCGCATCGTCACGCAGTGGGCCGTGCACCCGGGCTACCCCCTCGTGCTCGACTGCGAAAACATTTACCTAAGCTCCGCCGCGACCGCAGACGCCAATCTCGCCACGATGCAGACGCTGCAGACGTGGGCGGCCGCCGTGCTCCCGCGGGGCCAGATCATTGGTTGGTACGGGCTCGCGGGCAACACGCCGCCGGCGCTGTTTGGCCACTACAGAAAGCTGATTGCCAACCACAGCAGCCACGCGCTCTTCCCGTCGGCGTATACGTTTTCCGGCAGTTTCGACGAGTGGAGCGAGAGGCTGGGGACGGTGCTTGCGCAGAGCAAAGCGATTGATGGCGCGCTGCCCGTCTGGCCGTTTGTGTGGCCGCAGTACCACAACAGCCCGTTTGCGTTTTATCCAGTCAGTCTCTGGGAGAGTCAGCTAAAAGCGCTAGAGGGACATGAGGACGTTGATGGGTTCGTCGTGTGGGGTGGCAAGAATCACGCAGTCTGCAATGATGCTTGCCAGAGGGTTGCGGGAGAGCAGCCGTGGCTCGACGCTACACGGGCCTTTTTGGGGGAGTTGTACGGTATTTTTAATCAGACGCCAGAGAGATCTGGGCGTCAAGCATTTGTGGGAGTTTAGAGGGGAAAGGTATTATGTATGACTTTTGCAGACGCACTCTAAACATGAGCTTGCCAACCACGATAGAGCAGCTTTCGGAAACATCTTGATGACCTTTTTCCATAATGCGATAACACACTCTTACATGACCATTATATACCAGGTCTCATGATCTACTCGGCTATTTCGCTTTCCTTCACTTTGACATTCATCACCCATTCTTCATACTTGAACAACTTGCACTAGATTCAATTACGCTTGATTAGCCATCTTGTGCATGTTGGTAGATAGTCGACTGATTGTTCGCTGTTTACAAACTACAGAGAATACCGTTCTTCCAATTTTGCATCACAATTAGGCCAGTTAAAGCTTCTCTTCCACAACCTCCTCCACTACAGATGAATCAGCCCCAGAAGGAGGAGGCTCTTTTCCAGTGACAAGAATCGTAGGAACAGCCACCAGCAGACTTGCCACCGTCAAGCCCCAGTTCATGGCCAGCTGCGTCATGGCCGAGTACCCCTGCGCATTGATCCGCCAGGCCATGGCGCCCCCCGCCGGCTTCAGCGCCGAGTACGCGCCCACCACGACCGCGTTGACCACGGCGCTGCGCGACTGCGCGCCGATAATCCAGTAGCAAAACGCCTGCCAAAACGAGTCGTACGCCCCGTACAAGATGTAGAGGAACATGGGGCCGAGAAAGACGCCGCCGTCCGTGTAGTCGATATCTTGCTTGTGGCCGAGGCGCATCCGCATATCGTTCCACAGCTGGAAGCGGTAGCCTCCGCCCCAAATCGCCATGCCCGATACCAGCAACAGCAGCCAGCCGGCTCGCGCGCGGGCTGGCTTTTGCAAGTAGCCGGAATCGAGGACAATGCCCATGAGCAGGCCGCCGAGCATCTGCGCCATCCAGTACAGGGCCCCGTTGAGGGATCTGGTTCGTAGCGTAAAGGTCGAGCCATTTACATTGTTCTGCTGATACGAGTAAAAGACATTGGCGGTGAAGAACATGGGGTACAAGCACAGATTCCTCCAGCTCAGCACCACTCTTGTCGTTTCCGCCAGCGTGTCTCGCATGTTTGCCCACGTCACCTGCTTCGCCTCGCGCATCATTCTGGTGCCGGTATACTTGTCCGATAGCTGTTCGGCAGAGACGACAAGCCCTGAGAGGGCCCATCCAAACAGCATCACGACAATGTAGGCAATGTACGTCGAGTCCGTGACCGTGCCCGACTCGGAATGAAAATTGAGGCCAAAGCTGGCCAGGGAGCCCACCGCACCGCCGAGGTTGAAAATGACCCAAAACAGGCCAATCGCGCGTCCTCGTGTCCGGTCCATCGTGTACGTGACCATGACGGTCCCCTGCGCGACCCAGAAAAACGCGGCGCCGACGCCGAGCAGCGCGCCCGCCGCAACCACAAAGGCTCCGTTGCCGGTCCGGGTATAGTGCAGGAGCGCGCCGGCGTACAGGGCATAGGTCCAGCCGCCGAGGGCCAGCGACGCGCGCGGGCCTAGATGCCGGTACAAGGTGCCCACGAGCAGCAGGGCGGCGCCGGCGGTGCAGGCGTGCGTGGCGACGTTGGCGTTGGCGGCCACGGTTCCGTCGACCTGCCCGGATCCGCCCATGCCAGTGAGGGCATTGTACATGCCCGGGTTGCAAAACGAGATGAAGGAGACTATGATGATTTGGGTCCAGGGGTCGCTCAGAAAGGAGCAGCGGCCTCGTGGCCGGGGCGTGATGGCTTCTTCGCTCTGGCTAGTTGGAGTCGACATTGGTTTGAGACGCAAAGGTAGCAACTTGCGATGCACCCCAGCGTTGGCCAAGCAGCGAGATGCGTCTTATATGTGGGATGATTTGCTCTGATATGAAAGAGTAATTAGCAATGTCAAGCCATTCGACCCAAATGGCGTGCTTGGTTCGGCAAAGTGCCGGTTTTCCAATGGGGCCGCGATCCGACGGTAAGCGACTTCAACGTGCTACCCTGCTGATATAACGGTGTCAAGAATACGGAAATGATTAAGCATTCGATACAAAATGATGCGGCATGAGACAAAATCTAGAATGAGGTGCAGATAGAACAACAAAGTGATGGAGGATTTTCAAGTCGTAGACATGGTAGAGCATGGGCATGGCAGCGCCGGGTCGCGGCCGGGTCGCGGCCGGATGGCGGGGCCGTGTTCCGACACTTGGCACCATGGGTGGTAGCATCTACAAAGCCTTACCGCATATATTAAGTATGCAGCCCAGCTGAGACAAGATAGATGCCTTGAAATAAGTTTTCGACGACATTGGGATCCAGTATTGCACGATATGAAGAAATCAATCAGCCCAGGGGACAAGCGCCACACCTAGGCAAACTCGCCAAACAGAGGCGACCAGCCGCGTGGCAAAAGACATGGACAGCTTTGAGCACCTTTTGCTCTTTTCCAAGCCTTCCACCAGGAAAAGAGCGAGCCAGGTACCCGGCCGCGGTCGCGCCCCTGCTTGCGCGCCATTTGCAGGGCTAATT
>JARJPL010000042.1:0-94888 GCA_030782805.1 Aschersonia sp. MBC 622
CCCTTTCCCCTTCCCCCCTGCTTGCCCCTGCCGTCCATCCGATCACAAGTCAGCCTGATGTTCGTCGCAACAACTAATTAGTATCCGCAAGCCAGATACGCAGTCCGGCTCGAAACTCTTTCGCCTCCCTATGCTTGTTGTCGAGTTTCCAGTACATGCCGTCTCTTGTTTGATAGTTTGTCTGGTCAGGCCTACATTCCCCCTCGACCCTCTCTTTCTCCTTGCCCCTGCTTTTCATCTCAGCACATATGTAGACAATTCAAGTTTCGTCATCAGGGCCTTGACTAGTACTTCGTATGAACAGGTGGTTGAAGCTCGTCCAAACACGCCGGCCGACGCGCGACCAATGTTGGAATGTGATAATGGCTGTCATGAATAGCTGTACATCCAAACTCTCGTCAGAAATTATGCTCCTCGTATATTTCTGGCTAGGAAAAGCAAAAAAATCAAACTAGTCCCGACTACCTATCCAAACGGTTGGGTTACAGTAGTGAAAATATGTACCTGAAGTGAAACAATTGTAGCAAGCCCGCTGTGCCATGAAATAGCAATCTAAAAAACAACACAAAAGATGTCTGCCCCCAACTCCGTTTAACCATATCCGTGACCCAACTTCGTGTCCAAGCTTTTGTTCTTGTTCTCTTATGCCAGTTCGCGCTTGTGCCTGTACGGCATCTGCGTAGTGACGCAAACATTCCAAGGCAAGTGCATCTCCATTCCGGCGCGCGAAAGGGCCGGATTCTCGCTAGCGTCCGTCAGTTTGAATTGCGGTCGCCCATTTCAGCAATCTCGCTCCGTCAAGGAGGCTTAATTCGGCAATCTCGTTTCCCAAAGTCTAAATGCGGATGTAGGGCTACCCGCATTCAGCTCTTCTCGAGCTCAGGAAACTTGGGGGTGCCGCAGTTGTCGTGCTTCTTGGCCCACTCGTTGATGCGGTCCACCATCCAGCCCGACTTGTGCTTGGGGCTCTCGTCTTCGCTCGCCTCGGCTGGCTTGCCGAATCGCACCGCCGTCGCCGTCGAGCAGATGCCCTTGCCGAAACGAAATTGGACGCAGGCCTCCAGGCTTTCGCACGCGGCACGGCAGTGCTCAAAGTCGAGGTGCGCCTGCTTCTCGGCGTCGTTGTAGCCAGATTCTGGCTTGCGCAGCTTGGTCTCGTCCTCGTCAAACTCCCGGCTCGTAGGATCAAAATAAAAGACATCCTCGGAGAGGTTGTCCCAGTCGTCGTGGTCGTTGCGCAGCTTGGGTTGGATAATGTCGTGAAAGACGTCCTTGATGAGTACAGGCGACTTGAATTGGCGGTTGCGCTCAAATCTGTCGAGTTCGTCGATTTCTTCGCTAGCGGCGTGATGCATGGTGATAATAGGCTGGCACCAGTGACCGTCGTAAAAGGGCATCGAGTACGGTTTTTCGCCGTTGATAGTGGGAAACTGTAGGGTGACAAGTTAGCGATTGTGTTTCGTTGTTGCATCAATGATGCGTACCATGTTCTGGACGTCCAGCTGGGCCTCTTCCTTGATGGCATAGGCAAATAGGTAGTCGCCGCAGCAGGTCGTCGAGGCCTTTTCGTCATACTTGTTGGCGACCTTGGACTTGCCGTCAAACATCTTCTTCATGCCGGCGTTGGAGACGGCATAGCCGCTGCCGCCGTGGCCAAAGGGGAAACCGCCTAGCAGGGCGACGCTGCCAAAGTAAACAGGCTTGGAGGGGTCGAGAAGCTTGAACCACTCGACGAGGGTGGGCCAAGAAACGTAGGTGTCGGCGTCAATGTAAAAGTACCAGTCAAAGTTGGATTGGTTGGCCCAGTTGGTTTCGGCAATGTGAATGTTCTTGTACTTGTCGAGGGACCAGCCTTTGCCGGCCGTGTCGTAGTCCTTGTTGCAGTGCTCCTGGTCAATGGGACATTTGGCCTGGTGATGATAGATTTCAAAGTCTTCGTGGGCCTTGACCTGAGGGAGGACGTCGGTAAGGGCGTCAAAAATGCGCTGACCGGCAATGGTCTGGTCCATGTCACTCCATATTTCGTAATGGGGGACACACTTGAGGTTGGTCATGAGCTGAGTGGGGATGCGATTGTAAGCCTCGGAGGCGCCCGTCTTGAGGACGACAAAGATGTTGGACATGTCGGGAAAGTTTTCGCAGCCGGGCTTGACGGCGGGGGTCGGGGCGGCAGCAAGAGTCTCTTTGGGCGGCCGGCCGAACAGCGTGCCCGGCGTCGAGCCATATGGTGCCGTAGGCAGCAGTTCGCCGGGGCTGCTAGTGTAGATCTCGAGTAGTTCTTTTTCGCTGCCGCTGGTGCTGGTGCTGCCGCTGCTCAGGTCTGGATAGCCAAAATCAAAGGGACCGCTGAGGCGCTGCGAGGTGAGTAGCAGGGTGCAGCCAAAGATGACAAAGGCGGCAACCACGATGAGGTTGCGCCGGGAGAGCATTCTTGCGTTTGCCAACATAGGCACAAGCACCGTACCGTGTGTCAAAGAACTGTGACAAAGGCGACAAGTGCTGAATGAGAGTCGCCCAAGAAGAGCAGAGGCCGGAATATCAACTCCGTTTTCTTTATCGGGACTTGATGTTAGGCGAATATAGGCGCACAGTCGATATCAGGGGAAATATATGGGTGGAATCGAGATGCGGGATGCCAAGAGAGGGGGGATTGGGGAGAAAAGAGGAGAGGCGAGCAAAAGTCCGGATCAAAAGTAACACGAGGTCAAGATTCGTTTTGTATTACGCGAAGGCTTCCAACAAACAACAAAGCAAAAGACAAAAAGTAAAAAAATGAATTAGAAACGAGCGGGAGTCGCGGGGACTAGGACATTATCTAACACGGGCAGATGGCTAGCTGCCTTTTCCCATCCCTCTTTTTTTTGTTTTAATCAAAGTTCGTTTTGCTGCTTTTAGCAGCATCGAGGCGGACCTGGCGTGGCAGGCTGGCGACGATTGGTGGGTGGAATGGAGCCAAAAGCAGCCACCAGCACTACGCAAGCTCTGAGCGCCAGCCCAAGCCCTGCTTTAGCGGCTCTGCGGCAGCCCAGGCACGGCTTTATTACAGTGGGTGGGGCCATCGGCCAACGAATTGATTTTTACTAATCCAGCAGCCTGCGGTGGTCGGTGGCCGCTAATACTCCGTAGAGTTTGCTGGTGTGAGAGGCAAGTGGGTGCTGATGCCGTGCCCTGGCGCTATATTGGGGTGCCATTCACTTGCCGCAGCTGTTTCGTCTTGATGTCGAGTCGGACGACATCATGGGAAAAAAAATGAATAAATCAGGGTTTTTCTTGCTTCTCCTCTTTTCTCGTTTTTTGCCCTTTTTTTTTTTTCTTTTTTTTTCTTCTTCTTTCTGTTGCATCATGTAAATGGCCAGCAACCATGTCGATAATAGATAATACGAAGCCGCAGCCGGCAGGTCAGTGGCGTCCAATGAGGCTTTTCTTATTCTTCTCCCACAGCCGAAACGCCACTTCGTATATCCGTTACGCATTTTTTGAGCTGAACGGCCAGATTGTCTTCAAGGTAAACCTCAGCACACGCCCTCTCGTAACAGAATCACACGCTATTCGAATGCAAACTTGGATACAACATATGCAAGTATTGAGCGGCTGATCTGACCAGCGCTATTTTTCCGGTAGGCTGCTCTCATGCCGCCGCCATAGGCCCTTGCTTGCATAGCACCTAGGTTGCTAGGTTATTAGTAGCGGGCGGCCTTAAATTTTGACTTCATCTTTGCGGCCTGGAGGCTGGAGGCTGGAGCCTGCAAAAAAAGCCCAAGTAGGGAAACGCATGTCCCCAGCCTATCACTGCCACCCATCTGCCAACGTGCTCGGTGGGCTGAATTCGACTCTCCCCTGCTTGGCAATTTTTGAGAGTGGTAAATTACACAGACGAGCAAAAAGACAAATTCCAGGGGTGTTCCATGACGAATTGACGATTCCCTCACAAAAGCCACAAACTTGCATCCTCAACAGCACGTTCCTCGGCCTATTTGCTCCGCCACGGCCCGACCGACTAACCCCAGAAAAATCGCTCTTATTAACATGGATATAATAAGACCAACTCCAGCAACCGGATCCTGTTTAGACAGGTCCTCATGGCGTCATGCCATCAATCCTCGACGACTTTGGCCCCTCAAAGATTTTCCTCTTTTTTTCAGCCCAGCGCCGCCTTGCATCAATATCAGGCAAGCTAAGCCCGAAACTGCTGAGCACGGTCGTCGGCCCTACAA
Organism: Aschersonia sp. MBC 622; assembly: GCA_030782805.1. Taxonomy (NCBI): domain Eukaryota; kingdom Fungi; phylum Ascomycota; class Sordariomycetes; order Hypocreales; family Clavicipitaceae; genus Aschersonia; species Aschersonia sp. MBC 622. The sequence continues at coordinate 4,215 of JARJPL010000042.1, forward strand.
GCTAACGTTACGAATTCATCTGCGCTGCTTCTCGCTTGGAAGCGAAAAGGGGGCTCGCTCTCCATCTCTTCAACAGCCGCATGAGCGCTGAACAATTGTTCGCATCCTTCGTCACCCGCCGAACAGTGGATGCACCCAATTTACCTGTTCAACTGCCGGTGCCACGCGTCCAACTGCGCGCGGGAAAGCCATTAGCCGGCTCCGGCCTTGAGTGGCTCCCCAGCCGTTACCGGTTCGGGCTTCAGTCTCGTGGTCAAGTCGACGCTGACCGGTCCAACCAACCGACACCACTGCAGATTTTGCATGTCCCGATCATCAGGGGCTGCACATATGGTTGTTTCAGCTGACCGATTAATGAACGAGTCAAAACCTGGGGTGCCATGTCTTGGCAACGTCCTCGGCCGAGCTATAACTCGCCGCGGCATTCTGACGAGAGTGCACAAGTCATAGTAGGCATGATACGAAAAGGTGGCAAGCACGTGGCATCAGTTCAAGCAGAGACCTTGGTTGTAATAATAACCCCCTTCCCTCCACCGCTTTCAGCAAGCCGCCAAAACGAACATCGACTGGGCACGCACAGCCGAATCCCACCACCATTTTAATTCGAACCTATGTCACAAACATTACTTAAAATCGCTTATCCAATGCCATATATCATATATTCGATTTCGACCCGGTACTTTGCGTACGAAACAGTCACGCAACAGTGGCCATGGTTGCGTTGAGTGTATCACGTGATCTCGCGACAAATGTTTTAACGTTTCGTGACGCACAACGCGTAAATCATGAGCGCTTCTTCCTCGGTGAAGCAGCCACAACAGCATGAACATTCAGCGCGGCTCTCGTCGGGCCCGCCATGTTGCTGCCAACACGGCGGCGAACCAGGCCGCCCAGACCGAGCAGCAGCAACCACAGCCAGATTCGCCGCCGGCCACGCAGGAGGATAATGGCCATAGTCTCTTGCCGCCCACGCGGCCGCCGCAGACGCGCAATATGCACAGAACCCCGGAGCAGCGGCAACCGGAGAGCGACGACGAGCATCAGATGCCCACCGCGGCGCCCCGGGTAAATCCATTTCGGTTACATCGATGTAAGTTGAGAATAGCGCTCGAGTTGTGGTGGTGATTTGGCGAGTCAATGCTTGCGAGGCAACGCATAATTGCCGGGAACAAGCTCTGCAATTTGACGCAAATTTGCTCCAGAACGTTGTTGTATTTGTAGCTTGACAAAAACTTTTGGCGCAAAGAAAAACATGAGAGACCGTTTCCGTTTGGCTTGGGTGGCGGTCGGCTCCAAGTGGTGCTTTCCGCCGGTGGCTGTTGCTTCTTTTACGACTGGGGCCGACGGCGCTTCTGTTGGAGAGCCGCTCGGCTCCATGTTTCAGAGTAGCACAGTGTTATTCGGTTATATTACCTTCAACTCGAACATCTTCTTTCTCTTCGTTTTTCGTCTTTGGTTCTCTGCAAGCGCAGCCGTGGTTCCACATGCCGCGACAGTATCTCGAGCCAATTCCCATCACACAGGGCAGCGCCCTTCTGCGACGGTCCAGCTCCACGGTGCACGCGGAGTGGCCGGTCGCTCAGGTGGAAAACTACGAGGCCCTCATGAACCGCCTGAGCCGCCTGGACCGTGAGGCTAGCAGCGTGTTCAGCCGCATGCGGCAGCTCTCGGCGCGCGTGACCGAGCGGTCAGTCGGCTGGCGGGCGCGGTTCGGCGGCAGCGTTCAGAGGCGGCGAGAGCGCAGCGACGCCCCGCCGCCGTCACCCTCATCGAACGAAGAACTGGATGTGGGCATTGACATGGAGCCGGATACAGAAACGGAAGGCGTCGAGGCTGACCAACATGGCGATGCAGCAACGCGGGGCACGACGACGCCGCGCCTCAGCATGCCCTTGGGGTCCGACGCCTCGGACTCGGACCCGGATCTCAGTGTGCTGGCCATGGCTAGAGGCAGTGGTCGCACGGGCGCCGCGCAGGGCCCAACGAGCGCGAATACGTTGGAGGAGCAGGTGCTGCTGCAACAGCAGGCCGAGGCCATGGCGTACGAGGACGAGGTCATGTCTCAGGAGCAGTACGAAGCCGAGGATACGAGCATCGACGAACAGGTAGAAGAGGAGGAGGAAGAGCAAGATGAGCAGGAGGTGCTTGTGGACCCAGCTTCAATTGGACTCAAGGAGATTTCCAATCTCGGGAAGTTTACGGTCAGCAGCCACAAACCTGGACACGGCGTGCAGGAATTGCGGAGTGACGATTTAAAGCTTTACTGGCAGTATGTGCTACAGTCATAACGCGTAGATGGCGGACTGACCCGAGTCTAGATCGGACGGCCCGCAGCCACACAAGCTCACGGTGTATTTCGTCAAGCGCGTCGGGATCCGGGTGATTCGATTCTTCGTCGACTATCAGGAAGACGAGTCGTACACGCCGACCAAGATCCTGTTCAGGTCGGGGACGAGCGAGAATAACATGATTGAGTTTGCGACAATGACCATGGACAACCCCTACGGCTGGCAGGACGTGCCCATCAGCGGGGCCGGGGGCGAGCCTGACGGCAACACGCTCGTGTCGTACGTGCTGCAGATGCAGATTTTGGAGAACCACCAGAACGGCAAGGACACACACCTGCGTGGCATCAAGATTTACGCCTTTGACCCGGACTCGGGCCAGCAGGCGGGCGGGCGGCGACAGCAGCAGAATGACGACGCTGAGGGCATCGCGGCCATGGTGGCGAGCAGCAAGCAGGCGGGTGACGGTGGTGGTGGCGGTGAGAGACTGAGCGACGTGGCAAGGATATTGGCGTCTTCGAGGGTGCAGGCGGGCGAGAGTGCGTTTTCGGCGGCTGATTTCTTGAGAGAGCCGGAGCTGCGATAGACACAGGTATGGATGGTTACGGAATGTGGGCCAGGCGTTTATGGTACAGTTTATGGTACAGACAAGATGATGATGTCTCTGCATTAGAATGATTGTGCTCGCGGAGATGCGAGCTTCTAGAAGGAATTATGACACTATCGATGATCCGGATAAGCTACTAGATTTTTGCGACCGTTGGTTGGTCAAGTTTTATGCTTGGATACTTGGAAAGGTTTTGTGACCCCTGAACTTGTAAGCAAAGGTGGCAAATACTCCTGTCACATGGTGTCTACAATTGCCCGCACTTCAATGTGGATTCACTCGAGCGTACGAACGATGGAGCAAGGGCAAGTTGACGGTAAGGCTGGCGGCGGAGCTTTACCCTGTAGCTTGTCAGGGAGGAAGAAAGATGGATTACTGAACGAGTGAGGCCTGGTTGGACAGGAGATAGAATCGCGCCTCGTTGTTTCTTAGGGCTATGGGTATAGTTCCCTCCACAGAAAGGTGGCGAGAGTATTTGGAAGCTTTTGGTACAGGAATTGCTGATCATTTGACGCCGAGGAGATGTCGTTGGGCCAGGGAATAAGCTGACCCACACAAGGTTTATCACCGGGCGGAGGTTGGGTGGATTGGTGGATTACAGCTCCTCGTTTGGTCCAGGAACCTGCCCCGACACGAACTATCTCTGTAATGGGGCGATAATCGAGCAAGTTTGTGAAATGCAAGGCATCGCGACATCTTAAGAAGAGCGAGCCATGGCCGAGTCGGCGTCGCAAGTACAGATGCACAAAGGCCGCGGCTGGAACCTGCAGGGCAAACTCCTTGTGGCATGTGACCCTTTCTTTTTTTGGCGGGACAGACTACGACAGCCGGGAGGAGGGTGATCCGGTCAACCAGTGAGTGCCGTCGTGGCGTAGCGAGCTAGCTTTTGCTGCGCAAATGACACGGTTTTGCCAAAAGAGAAGAGACAAAAGATAAAGAGAGATAAGAAAGTGAGAAGTGTCCTTTCTAACCTTGAAGAGTCTACACGTGCCCATGGTCGTAACTACTGGTATAATTTTGCCTTTGTAGTGGTGACTAGGTTGTCTTCCAACAAGACTTGGTAATATATATTTCACTGCAGGGCGTGAGGCAAGCTAGCGTCTGCCGGTCGAGGGATTGAGGACAAGTCTCACGCCAGTGGCGCAGCGCCAAGTTAAGGCCAAACCTCACTATTTACTTTTGACCTGGCACTTGGTGGCCAAGCAACCAAGGCTGGGCATTTGGGGTCGTCTGCCTTGGCCGCGAAATTGGAGACTCGGAGACTTTTGCAAAGCAAGTGATCGGCCCGGCATAATACCTATTTGATTAAATTGATTGCCGAGTATAGGGCTTTTACGGGCGGTCGTGAGTGCATGAAATATTTTTGAGCCGTATTCAACCCCGCGCCCAAGGGCGTATACGTATGTATCTATCACCTATGTACTGGCCGGCTTATACGGCACGATGCAAGCCACACCACTGCCGCAGCTTCGTCGCCCGATTCGCGACACTGAGATGGTGTCGCCATTCAGCTTTGTCGCCAAGTGGTTGGCACAAAAAAAAAAGAAAAATAAAAGGGATAGAGAAACATCACAACTCAAAGCCAAAAGCATTGCCAGAATCAAATGTAATTACCTTCCAAGCCTCGGCCAGTGGCAGTGCTTGAGTATCTTCTCTGTAACTCGGCGCAGCCTCGCGAGATATTGGTAGCGAACGGCAACAAGTCACCACCGGCTAGTTAGTCTCCACTAAAGCTGGACGCCCAGCGCCCGGCCAGCTAGCGAAAGAGCAGCGCCCCACTGATGCCGCACCCCTGCCTGCTGCACCCTGGTGGCTTTCCAAACAGCCCCCCCCCCCCCCCAGACAAGAAGTCAGCCCGTCCGTTGGACCGTCTGAGACGTCATGCCAAACCAGCGCAAAACGAACCACATGCTCGCCGCTATTGAAAAGCTGCCCTCTCCCACCACACCTTTTTTCCCAAGACGTCCTCTTATTTCATACACACCCATCCCAAGATACCCCAGATTTTTTCTTACAAACGATTGAAATTGTTTCAAAGTCCTTTTGCAATTTTCTTCTTTCTTCGAATTCGCTGTCAAACGCACGCGCAAAGCAGTCGCATAGCCGCGCCACCTATATACTACATACAAACGAAATCACCATGTCTTCGGGCGACCCCATTCTCAACAACGGCGAGGGCACCTCTACCAAGTTTGCCGATGACGAGGCCGCTAATCGCTCGCCGAGAAATGGCAACGCGCCAGGTCCCGGTGGATTCGTGTCCCAGGCGCGCATGACAGTCGTGCCCCCAAGCGAGGATGACTTGCAAAAGAGTTACGCCAAGGTCGTTGGCTCCGAGGCCAATCCCAAGGGCTGGTACGGAAGCATGGGTAAGTTTCTTCGCCTTGGGATAATTTGATTTGAGAGAAAACAACCGACTAATTCACCAACTCCCCTCCACCCCAACAGTCAACGGCATTGGCGCCATCATCGGCACCATGGGTGCCTTTCCCTGCTGCTTCTGCTGCCCCAACCCCTACAAGTCGGTCCAGCAGGGCAACGTCGGTCTCGTCACCAAGTTTGGCCGCTTCTACAAGGCCGTCGACCCGGGCCTCGTCAAGATCAACCCGCTCTCCGAGCACCTGCTCCAGGTTGACGTCAAGATCCAGACGGCCGACGTGCCCGAGCAGGTCTGCATGACAAAGGACAATGTCACGCTCCGTCTCAAATCGGTCATCTACTACCACATCGTCTCCCCGCACAAGGCCGCCTTTGGCATATCCAACGTCCGCCAGGCCCTCATGGAGCGCACCCAGACCACCCTGCGCCACGTCGTCGGCGCCCGCGTCCTGCAAGACGTCATTGAGCGCCGTGAGGAGATTGCCCAGTCCATTGGCGAAATCATTGAAGACGTCGCCGCCGGCTGGGGCGTCCAGGTCGAGAGCATGCTCGTCAAGGACATCATCTTTTCTCAGGAGCTGCAGGAGAGCCTGTCCATGGCCGCGCAAAGCAAGCGCATCGGCGAGTCCAAAATCATCGCCGCCAAGGCCGAGGTCGAGTCGTCCAAGCTGATGCGCCAGGCCGCCGACATCCTCTCCTCGGCCCCCGCCATGCAGATTCGCTACCTCGAGGCCATGCAGGCCATGGCCAAGAGCGCCAACTCAAAGGTCATCTTCATGCCCGGCGCCGCCAGCAACGTGGCCTCGACTCTGGGCCAGGCCGTCAACGCCACCAGAGACGACGAGCACCAGGATAATGGGCTTAACCAGGTGGTCCAAGCCCGCGTTATTGAAAATATTTGAGCCCTATGGGAATCCGAATCATGATGCGCACATTTCTGAACGAAGAAGAAGACCCCCCAAAAAAAAACCCCCCATTGTACACTTATGGATACCAATCTTTGATACCCAACGAGGAGGACGACTATCACGATTCCCACTGCGATCGGTTGCTATTTTTTATTGCCCCATTCTGAACCATGTAATGATAGCTACATTTTACACACAAGTTTGAAATAAGGACATGCATTCTTCACCCTGTGCTGATCGAACTCAAGTTATCCGTGATGCAATGTACAGTATCTAGAAAAATTTCATCTCTCGCTCATATTCTTTGACATCGCCAACTACAGGTCCAAACTCGGACAACTGCAGCCTCGAAGACGAACCACTACACTTTCTCCGGTGAAAAGCAGGCCACATAAATGTCAATTGTTCTTTTCAAATCCGCGCCCAATGCCGATATAACTCACCATTAAGAAAAAAACAAATACAGAATCGCACGTCACCTTAAACGCCGGCCAACCGGTTTTGGCAAGAGAAGAATTAAAAAAAAACAATAAGAAATGTGCCCAACCAATTGTGAAACCCTGCGTGCAACGCAGAAACGAGAATATGCTGGCAAATGCCAACACCGAAAGAAACAACACGGCTCGTCAATGCGCCTAAACCTTGATGTGAGGGCGCTTATTCGACTTGCCAAGCGGATAACCGTCAGCAACCTGGCATTGCTCCCGTTTGGCCGCAACCTTGACTGAAGCTTTCTAAGCCTCAGATTGCTTCTTCTTCTTATGCTTCTTCTCCTTCTTCGGCTCGGGCTCGTCCTCGTCGTCCGAGTCGTGCTTGCGCTTCTTCTTCTTGCCCTCGTCGGCGGCAGCCTTGGTCGGCGTGGCGGTGGCCTCTTTGCGGAGCTTCTTCATCTCCTTCTTGGAGAAGACGCGGGGCTCGCCGCCCTCGATCTGGATGTCGCCGCGCTCGTACTTGCGCTTGAACTTCTTGACGGATAGGCCGGCAAGGTCAGCCAGACGCTCGTACTCGGACTTTGACAGCTTGGCAACCTTTGGTGTGGAGACGTCCTCGTCGTCGCTATCGGCGTCTTCCATCTCCTCGTCCACCTCGACAACCTCGATCTTCTTTTGCTTCTTTTCCTTCTTTTCCTTCTTGTCCTTCTTGCTCTTCTTCGAGTCGCCGTTAGTGGTAGCATCGGCCTCATCCTCTACACCATCGGCATCGACGTTGTAGCGGCGCGTCTCCTTGAGGGTGAACTGGCCCGGAGCCATGATCTCACCAGAGGGAGCGACATTGGTACCCTTGGGCAGCAGAGGGCGACCCTCAAGTTTGCGAAGGTGGTTCTCGAGCTTAATGCGGCTAGTCAGACCGAGCATGGCACGCTCATCATCTTCTGCGTCCTCGTCGTAGTCGCCGAGGGCATCTACACGGAGACCAAGAGCAGTCTTGGCAGCCAGCATACGGGCAATCTTACCCTTGTTGCGGCCAGTTGCCTGACCGATCAGGGAAGAGTGGTAGATGAGGCCATACTTTGGCGTGTCGTGCTTGGTCTTGAGGGCACGGAATAGAGCCTTCTCGGCACCGAGAATCTGAACAGTGGAACCAGGGGCTTTAGCGAGGCTGAGGAGAGAACCGGCGTGGGCGACGAGGCGGGCACCAACGAGGTAGCCAACAAGAGCAGTCAGGTTGGGAGCAATGGCGCGCATACGGCTCTCGAGGTAGGAAGAGAGCTCGGCACGGTAGTTGGTGTAAACGATGACTTGCTCGGCGAGGAGCTGGATGTTGTGCAGGTCCTCCTCGGTAATCTCAGTACCCATACTGATTTCAGAAGCGGCCTTGATGGCAGCCTCCATCTCCTCGGGAAGAATATCTGATAGATCAGACTCGGACATCTTTTCACGCATGCCGACCTTGAGAACGAGGCGAGCGTAGGCCAGGTTGTCGCCAAGAATCTTAGCCATCTCGGGAAAGTGCCAACCATACCATTCCTTGGTACGCATGGCATAGACATTGAGCTCCTTATCCATGTCGTCGAGAAGCTTGATGGCCTGGATGATCATGGAGTCAATCTTGTTGGCAGAAAACTTGAGCTTGTGGCGAGACATCGAGTGAGAGAGACCAAGCGACATGCGATCGATGCTCTCCTGGTTGAGACCGGGAATGAGCGAAGGGAGATGCTCACGGATGCCACGGAAGACATCCATCGTGTTGGAGCCAGCAACGGGGGAGATGTTCAGGTCGGGAAGGTTGGAGATGGCGGTACCGAGTTTCATGTCGGCGACGGCGATGGAGGCCTTCTTCTCGGATTTGAGATCCTCAAGAATCGAAGAGAGGAGTTCGGGGATCTTGCCCTCCTTAAGTGCGGCGGCCTCTTCGAGGGCCATGGCGGCGCTTTCAAACTTGACAAACTTTTTCAACTTGAGCCTGAAAAGGGCATTAGTTACCGTGAGATCTCGACAAAAGATATTTCTGATTCCCTACATTTCTACCAACTTCTCGGGGCGACCGAGCTCGGCAGCGAGGTCGTCATTTTTGAAGAGTTTCTTGTCCGCAGACTTGAACAGGCCGTAGCTGCAGAAAGTTGTCAGTGACTGCCACGAAGAAAAAAGGAAGGTACGCAGCATGAAAAATCTTACCCTGCGGGCGTCTCGGCAAGAACAAAGAGAGACATTCTAAAAGCAAGCGCTCCCTACACACTCCTGCAAAAATCTGTAGTCGTTCGTCGTGCTTGCGGTGCGCAATGGCGGATCAATGTGCGCGCGCAAGTCGTGGTGCAGATAGGTTGGGAAATTTTTTTGACAAGCTCTGCCATCGAGACCAAAAATTTTGGTGTCGAACTGGAGGCAGAAGTGGGCTAGTGCGGAAACCGGCGTTTTAGTATTTCCGACTTGAAAGTTCGCAGTGGCAGCCGCTAGACTAGCCACTCACGTGGAGCCAGCCGTCGTCAGTGGCCGACCAGCCTCGACACCACTGTCGTAAGTGCTGGATGCAACTTCAGCGGCATTGCTCGAGCTAGTCTGAACTCTGCAATTTCAACATAATACACATATTGCCGACACATTGCCTCGAGCGCTTCCTGAAATAGCTGCCGGTCAAGATGGAGGGCCTCTTCTTCAACGCCAACAACGGGTGCGTCTGACGCGAAACGATGGAGCCTGTTGCAAGCTAACTCGCTCCAGCTATCTCGAAGGCATTGTCCGTGGTTATCGCAACAGCCTGCTCACCACCCCAGCCTACAACAACTTGACGCAGTGCGAGACGATTGACGGTAGGTTTACGAGGCGCTATAAATACGCGCATCAATACTAAAGCCACATAGATCTGAAGCTCCAGCTTGGCCCAGCCTACGGCGACTTCCTGGCTTCACTACCCCCGAACCCCTCGACCTCTAGCCTTGCCAGCAAGACGACCGACAAGCTGATCTCTGAGTTCCGATATGTCCGAGCCAACGCTGTTGGCTCACTTGCCACATTTATGGACTACGTTACGTACGGCTACATGATTGACAATGTTGCGCTCCTCATTACCGGCAAGCTACACGAGCGTGACACCCGCGAGCTTCTGGACAGATGCCACCCCCTCGGCTGGTTCGAGACCATGCCTGTCCTCTGCGTCGCCACCAATATTGAGGAACTCTATAATAGTGTCCTGATCGAGACACCCTTGGCCCAATACTTCAAGGGCAGTCTGAGTCACCAGGACCTCGACGAGCTGAACATTGAGATTGTCCGCAACACTCTGTACAAGAACTATCTCGAGGATTTTCATGACTTTGTGAACACGCACCCCGACATGGCCGGTACGCCCACAGCCGAGGTCATGTCCGAGATGCTCGAGTTTGAGGCGGACAGACGAGCCATCAACATTACGCTAAACTCATTTGGCACGGAGTTGTCAAAGGCCGACCGCAAGAAGCTGTACCCCAGCTTCGGCAAGCTGTACCCCGAAGGCACACTGATGCTATCCCGCGCAGACGATGCCGAGGGTGTGCGCCTGGCTGTGGACGGAGTCCACGACTACAAGACCTTTTTCGACGCCGTGGCAGTAGGTGGAAGCTCCGGCGCCGGCAACATGGGTGGCGGCAGCACCGACGGCAAGAGCCTGGAAGATCTGTTTTATCAAAAGGAGATGGAAATATCCAAGAGTGCCTTTACAAGACAATTCACATATGCTATTATTTACGGCTGGGTCAAACTACGAGAACAGGCAAGCTTCACTCCCTCAACATGTCCGTTCTGAAACCATACTAACGCAAATCAGGAAATCCGAAACATTACTTGGATTGCCGAGTGCATAGCTCAAAACCAAAAGGACCGCATCGGAAACTTTATCAGCGTCTTCTCCTGAACGCGGATTGGAATTGTTTGTTTTCAGCAAAATTGTAGTATAGCGCAGCCATCAGGCTTAATGTGTCGACGGAATTCAGTAGACGATGCACAGTTTCCAGAGAGGCAGAGACATTGGGCTTGTGGTGGTTTTGTTAAAACAATGGCTTAACCTGATGCTCTTGTGGCTTCTTATTGTACATGTAGGAAGTAAAGTTATGCTACAGATGCTTCCGCTCCTTTTTACATCATCTCCCCAATGCTGTGACGGATTATCGCAGCTCAATCTGCCCCTTCCACATGGCCGGCGTCAGGCCCAGCTTCTCAATCATGTTTGTCCAGCGACCGCTGCCCTTTTCCTTCTTCTCCATGTACCGGAGTAGCTTCTGGCGCTTGTGTAGCATGAGCCGCAGGTTGCGCTTGTTGTGGATGTCCTTGTAGCCGCGATTCTCCGACAGCGCCTCGGCGAGGTTGCGAATCTTGGCCGTGAGGATGGCCACCTGCACCTCGGACGAGCCGGTGTCGGGCCCGGCGCGCGGGGGCATCTCGACGGTGCTGGGGTTAATGGAGGCGGGTTTTGGCGCAACCACGCCGTCGGTGCTGTGCCGCCCAAACTCGTCGACGATGCGCCGCACGTTGAAATGGTAGCGGTCCTTTTTGCAGCCGTTGTCGAGGGCGGTGATGCGGCGGAGCGCCTCGACGGCGCGCGCGTGCCGCTCATCGTGCTGAGAGGCCGCGCCCTCGCCGAGGGGCTCGTCAATCTGCGAGCTGACGGCCCCGACGACGGGCTTGGTCAGCGCGTGCGCATGTTGCGCCACCTCGTCAATCTCGGCGTCGGTGAGGAAGTGGCTGCGCGGCGTCTCGGCGGTAGCGCTGCCGTCGGCGACGGCGGTGGGCTGGTCGGCGGTCTTGAGGGACTCGAGAAAAGGTGTCGTGCGGCCCCAGATGGGGTCGCCGAGGAGGGAGTCTCGCTCGGCCTGTAGCTCGCCCCGGCGCTTGAGGTTGGCGTTTTTGCGCTGCTGCGCCTGCGCCCATCGGTACGGGTCCTGCTTGGCCTTGCGCGTGCGCTCGCGCTGCGAGAGGTTGGCCGTCTGGATGAGCGGCGTGAGTGGCGTCCTGGATGCGGTTGTCGCAGGTCGAAGGCAGACTGGGGAGACGGTATCAGCTGGTACTCATATATCGGCCGTTGTTGCGAGGCTTTTCGGGTCTGTTGGGTGAAGAGGTGTCAATTGTAATGTGAACTTACGCTTCATAGCGCCTAGACGCTGCATTGTCTCTAATCTGGGTGGCATTGTGGCGGAATGTGGTGATATCTGTCGTTGAACCTCCTCCCCAATACCGACCTTCAAAAATTCGTACTACTGCGATTGCTCGAGTTGCCAACACAGGAGGTTCTGGCTCCATAAAATCCCAAAACAGACTAGTCTCGGAATCACGTGCATAATCGACCCTCTTGGGACGTTCTCGCTTTCGCAGACTACACTAGCCCGAACGCGGATTAGCGCAATCAGGGCTCTCGCACACAAATCAGGTAAAATTGAATTTTGGTGGGCTGTGGGCTTGCTGCTTTGCATTGTCGCGAAACTTTTCCCAGGACTCTCACAACCTTTCTTCTTTCCCACCCCCTCCATCCGAAAACGACAAGAAATCCGTCAAGATGGCTCCCAACAACCTGCCGTCCGTTTTCAACGCCACCAGCCAGGACATTGAGATGCTCCTGGCTGCCCAGTCTCACCTGGGTAGCAAGAACTTGCAGGTGCACATGGAGCCCTACCTGTGGAAGACCCGTGTCGATGGTGTCAATGTCCTCAACGTCGGCAAGACCTGGTACGTGGATGGAAGCTGAGGGGAGAGCGCTCCTTGCGCGGTGGTGGAATTGGCTCGGCCGGGACTAACGAAGAATGCAACCACAGGGAGAAGATTGTCCTCGCCGCCCGCATCATTGTCGGCATCGACAACCCGGCCGACATTTGCGTCGTCTCTGCCCGTCCCTACGGCCAGCGCGCTGTCCTCAAGTTTGCCGCCCACACCGGTGCCACGCCCATCGCTGGTCGCTTCACCCCCGGTAGCTTCACCAACTACATCACTCGCTCGTTCAAGGAGCCGCGCCTCATCATCGTGACGGACCCCCGCACCGACGCCCAGGCCATCAAGGAGGCCTCGTACGTCAACATCCCCGTCATTGCCCTCTGCGACACCGACTCCCCCACCGAGTACGTTGACATCGCCATCCCCACCAACAACAAGGGTCGCCACGCCATCGGCACCGTCTGGTGGCTGCTCGCCCGCGAGGTCCTGCGCCTCCGCGGCACCATTTACTCGCGCGAGACTCCCTGGGACGTCATGCCCGATCTTTACTTCTGTACGTTGCCTGCGACTCTGCGCACCCCACCTGACTTCTTTTGAAGACAAACTAACATGAGAATTCAGACCGTGACCCCGAAGCCGAGGCTGAGGACAAGGCCGCTGAGGAGGAGAAGGCCGCCGCTGAGGAGGAGGCCCCTGCCGCCATCGAGTCTGGCTTCCAGGCCGCCCCCGGTGACTGGGACGCCTCCGGCGCCGCTGCCGGCTTCTCTGGCGCTCCTGGTGCTACCGGCGCTGCTGGCTGGGACGGTGCTGGCGCCACTGGCGAGGAGTGGGGTGCCCCCGGCGCGACCACCGAGTGGGCTGCCGACGCCGCCAAGGACTCCCAGTGGTAGAAACCTGGAGATTCTCAGGCTGCTGCCGCTGACGCCTCCTTTGCTGGCGGAGCTGCTGCTGCGGCTGCTGCTGAAACTTGGTAGACGTGTTGTGTCGTGCAAATCGGCCTCTCTCCTTTCTGTTGTTCAAAAAACAAACTGAAGCTGATATACGCGACCCATGGACCACGCACAGCCTTAGATATTCTGAAAGAGCCAACATAAAAAAACAACGGAGAAAAAACGGAAGAAATTTTGAAAAAGGAGCTGCTTGAGACTTGTTGCGGGTAGAAGAGGAAAAGCAACCCGTGGTTACACGCTGTGCTGGTACTAATGAGGGAAAGATACTCACCCACTGGCGGTTGTCGACGAATTTTTCATTCATCAGTTTGCAACCCAAGTGACGGAAATCTTCTTCATCGAGAAGGAACATTATTTCTCTATTGGTGCTCGCTGTTTTTATTTTCATTTGTTACATGTCGAGTCGTCGGAGGGAGAGGGAAAGCCCTGTACTGCTCGGCGCAAAAGGGATGGACTTGATCGTCGTTCCCGCCCGGGAAGCTCGTCTTCTTCTAGATTACATCGCAATGAGTCGAATCCTTCTTCACGTCTTTGCTCCCACCGTGATTACTAGTTGATCGTATCGCTGTATCAAGTTTCGAGAATCTGTGGGAATGTACTTTATTCAATTGTAAACATTTGTAAAAAGAAAAAGAGTCTCTTTTCGTGTCTTCTCGCAACACACACACAACAAGACTCGGGGTATATCGGCCGTGCCCACTCCTGTGCCCTCCTTCTCATCCATCCTCTGCAGACAACCGTCCGAACGTCATCATCCAAAACCACTATATTCACAAAGAAAACAAAAAAAAACATAATGTAATAAGCAGACAAACAAGATGTAGCAGTTCTCAGCGAATGTATGTTTCTAACCCCCCCAAAATGAGACTCAAGATGCATCTTCTCCAAAACAAGTATACAAGGAGGAATCCAGAAAGAAAAGTCGTCGAGACTGATTAATAAAATGTAAAAGCGATTGTCAAAACCCGCGCCGTGGTGATGTTTAGGTAACTCCAAGTTCGGAAAGCAGGGGAAAAAAAGTCCCGAATAATGAATGCATATATGCTTCGCTTTGGCGCTAATGTCATTCTGAATCAAGAAAAAGCAAGAGCTCGTGTCGCGAATGCGTGCTAGGCTTCAGAAAGAGAAAATGCTGGGTATGATAAAGGAATGCGGATGATGATGACAGTTGTATTAAGCTTCCAGTGCTTCTGAATGGCTGCGGATCTCCTCGTCGCTGAGCGCGCCCACCCAAAGACAACGCTCCGTGATGCCCTCGATGGGTCGAAACGCGTAGCGCGTGCTGGACTCCAGTAGCCGCAGGAGGACCTTGACCACAGCCGCTGCGATTCGGCAGCGCTCAAAGTTGACGAGCGGGAGCGCGTCGGGCGCGGCCGCCACCTCAGACGGCCTTTGCGCATTGTACAACAAGTCGTGCGTGTAGATGCCCACAAACGGGATGCAGCCCGTGTCGGTGCCCACCTCCATCTCCGCGCGGAGGTTTAGGAAATTACGCGTCGGCGTCACCAGCGCCTCCAGCTCGGCCAGGGTGCGGAGGTCGTGCGGCGGCACCAGCGCCCACGTTCGCGACAGGCGCGTCACGTCATTGCTCGACAACGCTATCGTGAGCTGCGCGAGCGTCGCAAAGTTGCGGTAGCGGCGGCAGTGCGCCGCCACATGAATCATCTTGATGAGGCAGCGCGCGCGCTCCTCGACGTGCTGCGTCAGCACGATTTCCGAAATGGCCCATTTAACCATGATGTTAAACCGCGCAATTACTACCTCGACGCCGTGCGCGTCACTGTTGCGCAGGAAATCGACCCATGAACGAGAATTACTGCTAGTAGCATTCTTCCAATTCATCTCAATTAGCTCCTTCCAGTCGATCTCGTTGAGCGCGTCCTTTTCAATTAGCGTAAACTGCTGCGCCAGAATGTCCGAGTCGAAAGCGAGGATAAAGGGCAGGTGCACGGAAAATTTCTTGAAGCCGGCCTCGGGCTGCGCGGGTCCAAGCATCTCAAGCGCGTTGGGTGACGATTGCGAGCCGGGGAGAGTCTGCGTAAAGGGTACCGTGGGTGTGGCATCAGGCGTCGGAGGAAGGGGCCGGGACGCATACATGGCTTCGGTAGACTTGAATACAGGCGATGCCAGCTGTCGAGGCGTGGAGAGAGGAGGCGAGACAGGCTGCATCATAGAGTCTGCGATAGACTCGCCCAGAGGATGGGGTGGTAGCTTGCGTCTCGGGCGAAGGAAACTGTCATTCATTTGTGCTGGCGTTGGTTCCCGCGTCGACATTTCAGAAGAGATATCAGAATTGGCGTAGCTGTCATCTTCAAGAAAAGACTGATGGTCACGAGGAATGGGCTGCGTGTGTCCAGGCATGATTCTTTCCATGCTGTCTGTCTTTTCCACCACGTCGTAGCTTTGATCCTCGGAGGCTTGAGCTTGCTCAGCAGCAGATGCGGCATCATTCAGCAATAAAGTATTGGGAGCCTCGGTGCTGGCGACTGTGGATAGATCTTCTGAATCACAGAGAACAGACTTCTCCGCCCAGCCACGGCTGAGTCTTACGCTGCCACCGTAGTCGGTCAACCCCCTATCCAGTAATGGAATAGAGTTGTACGAGTCCATCGACGCCTCGGAGAGGAATGAGTGCACCCCAGTGACCTCGCTTTGAGGCAGAGACAAATCTTCGGTTGCGTCGCGGCCCAAGCTCGAAGCATTTGAGTTGCTGGATGCTTGACGTCTGCTGAGTGTACTGCTTGCTGGAGCGCCGCCGAGAAACTGAAGAGCACGACCAAGCTTCTCCATGTCAACTTCTTCTTCCGCCTGTCCTGCGCTCCCTTTGGAGCCCCGGTTGAACTTGCCCTCCAATTTGAGCAGCGCCGACTCAATGCCGCCATCGTCTTCGTCATCTGGAATCTGGGCGAGCCGTCGAGCCTCGGCTTCGAACGAGGGTCGCGCTGGCGGCTTGGATGAGGAGTGCGTGCTGAAAAGTGAGAGCATCTTTGCCTTTTCAGGCTGCTGTTTCGTCAGTTGACCGACAGAAAAGACTTCCTGGCGCCCTATATGGTAGTCGTCGTAACCGCATTCAGCATCCAAACTCGACTCAGGGACACCCCCCAAAAAGCTCATGCTGCGGACAGACTCAGAGTACGTGACAATGGAACCGACCGATCGCGACCGTCTAAGAGGGCTGTTTTGTAGGTCCTCAATTCTAGTAGCGGCACGTAGGTCTCCGCCAGGACGGCGGCGAAGTACACGAAGAGGCTCGGGTACTGAGATTTCTGAATCGCGCACAGAAGTGTCAGAAAGAGTGGCAGCATCCAGGCTGAGAACAGTGGCCGGAGGCATTGTGCCGCTGCCAATGGAGCTGTGACGACGTTGCAGTACAGAGTTGAGAGATTGATGTGTCTTGGCAGAGCGAGTGCGCCTGTGCATCCGAAAAGTGCCACCACTAGGAGGTGGGTAGCGTCGACTTTGGCGAGATGAGGTGAACGAAGGCCTACAAATTCCTTCCGACGTTTGAGAAGATTCATCTCGAAGTGTTGAGAGATCTGGAATAAACGGAGGTAGTACGTCGGGGCTTTGCACCGACTGAGGGTGGATGAGATAGGACGATCGGCGAGGAATATCGTGATCAACGTTGGGTGGTGTATTCGGTGGCGTGGGATCAGAAGTGGCAGGCTGAAACGAATCGGGAGTCTCGACCGGGTGTCCATCGTTGCGCCGGAGCATCGTGCTGCGATGCATTTCGAATGGAAAAGTGTCGTCGACAATGACAATCGACTTGCTGCCCGTGGTAATACCCATATCGCTGGTCGGGCGGTGATGCTCAAAGGGAGGCAAGCCGCTGAAACGGAAGAGACCACACGGCTTGTCCGGCAGAGGGGCCGATACAGGACCGGGAGGTATGAGAGCTTCTGCCTGCTCTTCACGCACTGCCTTTTTGAAGTCCTCGGCAACTTCAGCACCCAACAGATCAATGCGGACTGCTGGCCGACCACTGTAATGCTGTGCTTCCTCCTGGGGAACCACAGCTGTACCAGGCAGTCGGCTCGAGGCCACATCACGAGGCCCTACAGGCGAAATGCGCGTCAAGTTGGCCTGCGTTGGAGCGGTGACCTGTCCGCGCGCGCTCAGTGCGCGTCTCACGCTGGCGAGAAGCTTCCGCATGCCGATGCCAGACATGGCGCCGTGAAAAGGCTTGTCCTTGACCATCCGTCGAGACGTGGGTGTGAAGATGGTCGTTTGACGATGAGCCATGCCGCCGCGATCTTGGGCCGAGATATCCACAAAAGCCTGACCTGGAGGGAGAAAATTGCCACGAACTAGACTACCGGCAGATGGCAGGATTGTGGGAAAGTCGACATCGTTTGAAGGCCTCTCAGAGAGGTGTTCGCGGAGTGAGTCGTTAACACTGTTGCTGCGTTTGTGTGAATGGCAGGGGCGGGCCTTTTTGCTGACTAGAACTCGAGGAGGGACTGAAGCAACTCCGGAGTGTTGTGTTTGGGCCGTCACTGGCACTGGGTGAGGATGGGCAGTCCACTGGTGATTGGGATAGGACGGCATGCCTTTCCGTACCTTGCCGGGAAACGGGCAGGAGATGACATCCGCGCTATCCAAGCTGGAGGCCGATCCTACTTGCGCACGCGCCAAGTCCATGGCGATATTTTCAGGCGTCAGTGGTCGATCACCAAAGACGATGAAGTCGCCAATCTTGGGGGTTTTGTTGGGGTCGGTGGAGAAGCCCACGTCAGGGCCTTGGTGCTTGGTCAGAGATGAGGAGAATTGTGGCTGGCCTCCGACAGCTTCCCAGTACGACGGAGTCAAGGTCGGATCTCTGTGGCCGGCAACGCCGCCAGGCGCAACTGCTACTCCGACACCAAGCGCGTCGTCAAAGTTGGGGCCATCCCAGTAGTGAGCGCAGACCCTCCGCCAACACTTTTTCAGCTCGGCAATGACTCTGAGCTGAGCAGTCCTAGTCTGCACATTGTCGGAGAGATCATCGACTACGCCGTTGAGTAATTGGCAAAACTCGTTTCGAAGGTCGTAATTGAGGAGGAAATCATCAGTGAAGTAGTTGAGAATCCAATGTCGAGCGGCGACAAAAGTGCGGACGCGAACAATCATGCCGACTTCGTCTTGGCGAGCTAATGCCCAGCGCATTCTCGCAAACAACATGCGCAAGAGATGGAGTGAGTCCAGAAAAGATCGATAGGTGAGAAAGAAGTCAGATATTAGTTCATAGTCGAGGAAGCTTGGCGAGGTGATTTCGGCAACAAGTCGTGGTGGTGTAGCGGCGGCGACAGCGCCTGTTGTAGGAGTATAGCGAACGAGGCGGCGATCATCGCATGCAGGGCGAAAGGTGAGGTCGGTGAACATGTCGGGTTCAATGATGAGATGGGTGAGATGGCCGGGTTGCATAGCACGTAGCCTCAGTGACGATGGTGGACGACCGGGGCTCCTAGGCGCAGCATGGGCAGTGATGTCGTCTGGTGACAGAAAGGTCCCTGTTGGCTTGTTCCATGTAAACTCCCCGGTAGACTGATGGCTGCGCGGCAGCGAGTTGAGGCCAGAAACGGAACTGGAGCGCAAATCCTCGGTTGGGGCGTAAGACGAGCCTCGAATGAGGGCAGTGCCACGCGTAGAAAAGCGAGGGGTGCCGAGTCGCCAGTTGGGTATGTTGATGTTGAGGAGCGGCTCGCTGACGGGGAGATTGTCCATTGTACGGGGGCGATTGTCGACGACGGGAGTCTTGGGAGCAGCCAAGGCGGCAGCGGAATCGGCCGTCCTGGGAGCAGTTACTTCGTTTATGGTGCTGTCGGAGAGGGCGCGGCGGCGATGTCCCTGTCGGCTGGCGGCGCGCGAGACGGGAAGACTCGCCATGCTGCCGGTAACGGGAGAGTCTTGGGGGACAGTTGCCCATGACATGGCAACGGCATCGGGGGTTTTTATGGGAATGCGACCCGGGTCCGAGGATGCTGGCGGGGTCTCAAAGGACTGCGGAGGAGTGCTGGGCAGGTTGTAGGACTGCTGCGTCTTTGATGCGGAATAGTTTCGACGAATCGAGGGTCTGTAGGTCGGCGCAAGAGCGTCTATGTTAACAGTGGTCGAGGATAAAATTTTGGGATATTTCGTGGCACACGCAAGACCAGGATTTGCATTCCAGTGGGCATCTTAAAGGGGCAAGAGGAGCGGCCCGCTTTGCAGAACAAGAAGAGGCGGGATTGTATTACGGAGTAGGGCTGGGCGGAACAGCAACGGGATATAGTTACCTCAGATAGATGCGACCATTATTCCCCACATTGGAAACGGTGAATTGGCGTCCGTCGCGGGCCGCCGAAGGATTGTCCCAATTGGCATCCCACTTTTCCGACTCAGTCTCCCTTGCGCCGGCGCGAGAGACAGATCGCTCATGATGGTAGTGGCGGGCCTCTGCGAGGGGGACGAGAGGCTGCTTGACGAGGGAGGGTTTGCGGAGGAGCCTGTGAGCGGTCGGTTTCGAGGACGAGGGAGTAGTGGAGGCGGGAGCGGCAACGACAGCGGTAGCGGCAGCGGAAAACGAGGATGGGATGAGGGGAGAAGCGTCGGCGGCTCGGGGCGATGACCTCTTGGAGGATTTGGTTTTGGCGGCGGCTGTGACGGTCATGGCTGGCGTGAGCGGTTTAGATCGCGCGATCCGAGCAGGCGAGAAGAGATGATTGGGACAGCGGCTCCGCCGAGCGCAGAGTCTCGACGGTAGACCGTGTGTCGATGTGAGGGGGTCGTGGCAGACGCAGCAGTTGACTGTATATCAAAGGGTTTTGTGTATATGGTGGGTGTCAGGCCGGTTCAATATGGAAGCTGCTGGCAAGCATGGGCATTAGCTTGGGGTATGCGGGCAGCGATGGGCTGGCTACTGGTGCAGGCCGGTTGCTTTGGACGGGATATCGAAGGGTGAAGAAGAAGAAGCCTGGATGGGTCGAGCAACTTGTTGGTGTTTGCAGACGAGGTTCTGGTGGCTGTTTTTAGCTCCAACGTACAATGTAGAGAGACGGTTTGCCGCTAACTACCTACCTTTTTTTTTTCTTCCGAGTGAGGCAGGTCGTTGGCCGAGGGGAGGCGCGCGGGGACAGAGCAGCTCACAGGCACCTGGGCGCAGGACGGTGGTGGGCGCAGAGAGGGGGGGGATATTAATTAGTTACAGCAGAATCGCGGTTTGAAAAGGATCAAAAAGACAATGAATGAGGCGATATCAGCAGACAAAGAGGGAGACGGGAAGCAAGCAAAAGGAAAATGGGATTGACGCGCAGCAAGCTACCAGTAATAGTTAGTCGGTAAATTGGTAAATAGTGGTACGCGTGAGTCTCGACTGGTTGACCGATGACTGCCTTGACTTGGGAAAAGTTACCACAGCAGGCTGGCAGCTCGCATGGATGGATGGGCTGGGATGGACCGAGCGACGGCATAATGCATCATGGCGCTGTACGCGCATGAGTGGCTTTTGTTTCCATTACGGTTCTCTTGTTATTATGGATACCAGTACTATCAATGACCGGGGTTCAAATTTTTTTTATGATCCCTGCTAGCACGATTTGAACCGGGATGACTACGTGTGTGTGTGTGTGTCAAAATCTGTCAAAAGCCTGCGTGTTTTTGGTGTTGGTTGGGCTGATGCTGAGCACTGCTCTATGCGCTAATTATAAGACTTCCACTTAGAGTCCAAGACAGCTATGAACCATGCCACGGCGTCTATTGGGCGTCCGGGGGCATGCTTGTTGGTGAAAATCGGCAAGTGCATAATGGCATGATGACGATGGATGACACGAGGGCATCAAGGCATAAGAAAGACGCGCGTGCGCTGTGCATGACAAGAGGTGAATTATGCTTTACCAGCCATCGCTGCTGCATTGCAAGAAAGTACCTAGCGCTAACCATGTTTTTGCACCTACCTAAATTATTCCCTTGGTGCTCCTCAGATGCATGTATCATCAGTACGTATGTGCTCTGGGTAGATTTTTATTTTTATTTTTATTCTTTGCTTGCCGCAGCTGGGGCTGGATCGAGACCAAAACAAACGCGGGCGCCAGGAATCTCGAGAGACAAACACGAACGAGTCAGCTTGTACACGGCAGAAACGGAAAATCCGGTCGATTGGCTATGACGACAAAACAAAACATCATGCCTGCAGGCTGCAGGCTGCAGCAGACTGGCAGACTGGGCCGAATCGGGGGACCCCTCACACCACTTGTCCATGCTCCCTGCTGTTCCCCAGAAACAAAAGATGAGAGCGTCAAAGCGTTGCAGCATCTTTTTTTTTTGTTTTGTCTTTCTTGACTCTTAATTAGTAGAAAGGAAACAATGCACATTCGTGAATTCAAAAAAGGAAAAGCATAGCACAAGATCAGAAAATGCGCAAGCTAGTCATCTTTTAGCAATCGAATGACCTGTGAGGCAAGAAGTAAAGAAAACAAAAAGCAAACGGCGCATGCGAGCCTGCATCTGCCATCTGCCCACCTCCACCTGTTCTGGTGGGTGTGTCAGACGATTGATTCTGCCCAGATTTCCCTTTTCCCTCTTTTTCTTTTTTCCCTCTTTTTTCCTTCTTTCTTGAAACCTCCGCCGCCACCTACAAATGGGAAAACTTCATGCATCAAGGAACTCGTCATCATCCGTCTCGGTCGCTCTCTGGCTCTCTGATCTTTTTAGCGGCTTTCTATTAGTTTGGCGGATGGTGGGGCCGGCGCGACTTTTCTTGTCTTCTTTTTATTTTTATTTTTTTTGTTTTTTATGGCCAGCTGCCAGCCATTGCGGCTGCCAGCTGCCAGCCAACCAGTGATCAATGAAATTTACTCGTCTATGAGAAGTAGAATGCTCGCATGATGATGCCCCGATTCAGTCCGCCCATCAGCAGACACAATCTTTTCCCCATGCAATGCTACCACAGCGGCGAGTTGCTCATCAGACAAGATCAAAAAGCTGTACAACTCGGGACCTGTGTGGTACAGAATTGGGGCTCGGCTCTCGTCAAGTATGGCAATCGAATCCGTGTGACCGATTAATCAAAAATTGGTAGCCGTTGATAAACCAAAATCTGGTTGTTCCTACCGCACACTTATTGAAGACCCCAAGAAAGACCTTTTCCGGTTCCATCCTTCAAGATGGCCCCCAGAATAAGAACGGCACATACATACTCTATTCAACACCACAAATATGCCTCTTTTTTTATTCTACCCTCTCAAAGTGCTGACGCGTGACCGCAACAACATCCCGGCCCCAGCTTCCGCCTCGCCCGCCTTCTCCTCAACTCTCCGCCTTTCCTGTCGCACATTACTCGCACCACACTTGAACAGCCGATTACGTGTTGCAGTACTACATACCTGCCAAGTACCGCATTACTCTGATGCATCCATGTGCAGCCATGATGCCATATTTAAAAGAGAGATCATTACAGTTGCATATGCCGAAGATGGGCAATCATTCTCGTGCCAAACTGATAGCAAACGCCATACAAACCTGCATCCCTCTGTCCATTCCCCAGTATTCCTTGGCAACTCTGCGGCATCTCACACTCTCCTCTGCAGTTTTCCCTCTACAGTCTTCTTTCTATAGTTAGTTTTTCCGTTTTTTTTGTCTGCCTGCATCCTTAATCGCGGTATGAACCCGCACTTGGTAAAAAGATTGGGCGCCACCCCTCGCTCGCGGCTGGCGGCTCTACACACCTCGTCTACAAGCAATGATGCGGTCAACACACACACCGACATGCAGCCAAAGACTTTACCGCCCTGCTCCGTTTTCCCGCATAGACACGCTTCGCCTCTGTCTTGCATGTTATGCCCAGATTCATCTCCAACCTTGCCGATGCGCACATTTCCCTAGTTATCAAGCCTCCCCATGCTCGGATAAGCGAAGAAAATCCCTCCCCCTGCGTCTAGATCCATCAACGTCACCGTCATCCCTGTATGGTTGACTGCTTTTCCACTCCAAAAATAACGCTTCAGCAACGACTTGTGCCTTCTTTCGTAACCTTTATATTGGTCTATATGCTCGAGAGAATTTATTAGATACCATGCTCTATCCCCTCAGATCATTCATATTCTCAACTATCAGGTCCACAAACGTCTCCAACACATTGCTGCTCGGGCCCCCTGCCTTGGCCTCGAAGATGCAGTCCAGGATCGTCTTGATGCCCACGCCCACATTCTCCTCCCGCGTCCGCTCCTGCACCATCCCGATCACCTGACTAATGTCACCGCTGTTAAACGACTTGGACTCGTGCAGCACGTTGCCTAGCTCCCGCAGGTTCGACACCGCTGGCACCGCCACCTTCTTCGCAAAGTCCTGGTCGACTTCCAGCATCTTGAGCACCGATGCCTTGGATGTCGTCACAAATACCAGTAAGCGATGACCCTGTAAACATAATTAGCTTCATTACTTGTCAAGAGAGTAAAGTGCAACATACTCTTGGCGGCTTCGACACAATCAGCGTAGTCAGAGCTTCCAGCATCACGTTTGAGAAGCGCGATCCAATCGGGTTCCAGCCAATCAGACGCTCAAAGTCATCTAGAATTAGAATACTAGCAGGCGACTTGTACGCATCCGCGAATGCCTTATGCACGTAGTCCTTCTTGGCAAAGTCGTCCCGGTAGCCCACCAAATCCGCAGGCGTAACCATCTTGACAAATGGAAAGTCTGACTGTGTCGCAATGTGCGCCGCCAGAGCAGTCTTTCCTGATCCGCGCGGGCCGTGGAACAGCACTGACGAGTTGAACTTGTTGGGGTCCTGCTTAATCATGCCCACCACACGCATCATCTCCTGGATCGTCGCGTTGATATGGCCCCCGTACGGCAGAATGCCCAGACGGACAGCTTCCTCCAGTTCGGCTTCCGACACGCCATAAGCAGGGCGGACTTCGGTCAGCGCATTCATGAAATCGGCCCGGTTCACCTGCATACTCGCAACATCTTGCTTCACAGCGGCGAGCTGGCCAACCTCGGTGTGGCGAGAAAAGGCAAATGAAGCCGCCGCTTTTACAAGACCGTTCAACTCGGCACCCGAGTAGTTCTTTGTCAGGCCTGCAAGCTCCTCCAGATTAACGTCGGGGTCCAGGAGACCGTTCGTCTTCATCTTGGAAGTGTGAATCTTGAGAATCTCCAGTCGACCCTCCTCATCAGGCAGAGAAATCTCCAGATGCACCTCCAAACGCCCGGGACGAAGCAGAGCATCATCAATCATGTCCTTGCGGTTGGTCATTCCGATCAATAGGATATTGTTCAGCTGATCAACACCGTCAAGCTTCGACAGCAGTTGGTTAACAACACTGTCACCCACGCCAGTGCCGCCGCCAGCTCCGGATCCACGCTGCTTGCAGACGGCATCCAGTTCATCAAAGATGATAATGTGCAAGCTGGATTCGTCGCCCTTCTCTTTGTACTCCTTCTCGGCGTCCGCAAACAGCTTTCGAATGTTCTCCTCGGATTGACCGACGTACTTGTTCAGCACCTCGGGGCCGTTGATGACCTTGGGAGGCCTGGCATTTAGCATCTTACCAATCTGACGAGCAATGAGAGTTTTTCCGGTACCAGGAGGTCCGTACAGAAGCATACCCTTGACGTGAGGAATGCCCATCTTGGCGATCAGGCCAGGAGGGAACACGCGAGACGCAAAGGCACGACGGAAGATGGTGGAGAATTCGTCACCCAGACCACCTATACCCATATCCTCAAATTTGAAATCAGGAGCCAGAATGGCGTTGGAGTTGGGCTTGTTCATAGACGGCTTGAGGTTAAAGTCGCCCTTGCCATCACGATGGAAGAGCACCCGCGTTTGATTCGTCAAGATACCACGAGCATGAGCCTCTCGGCGCTTCTGAGAGCCCTCCTCACCACCCATGGCGAGATCGACTAGCCCGACAGTCTTGACGACGATTCGCAGAGGGATATTGCGAACGTCCATGATCAACGGCTGACCAGGCGCCAGCACCTGGTTTCCATATGTGTCCATGAATTGTTTGGCGAGCTCGTCCTCATCGTATGGCACCTCAGTCTTTTTGCTGGGCGATGCGAAGCCAATCTCGAGGTCCAGAGAGCCCAGATATGCCTTGCCACCAGACTGGAACGGGTCGTAGATTTCGCCGGTGAACTGGTCGCGCATCGTGATGCCTGTCCAGCTGCGTTGAGGATCCGACAAGCTGATACAGCCAGAGGGGAAGCCCTGAATGGGCTTGGCAGTCACGACAAATTCCCCGACCGGGTCGCCGCCTCGAATGAGCAGGTAGAGATCGGATCCGTCACGATTCGTAGGAAAATCTTCAGCGGAAACGGCGCAACTATGCATTATTAGATTCGATCAGGCAGTAAACTCAACTTATGGAAGCTTACACGTTGCTATAGATTAACTTGACTTGCAAAGTCTTGTCTGCGACCTTTTCGACCTGCAGTGGCACCTGTCGTCCACCTCCAGCCGGCCCAGTCGGCTTCTCGCCGTATCGCTGTTGGGAGGGTGCCGGTCTTTGGCTAGAACGAGCATCGCCATATCCTTGGGGGGCACCGTATCCGGGGCCGCCTCCGTATCCTTGGCCGGGAGGTGGTGGTCGAGGGTTGCCTCCAGGCAGGCTGCCGCCGCCAAAGGGGCCCCTACCGGGGCCTCCAGGAGGAGGAACTCGAGACATGGTGACGTAGCTTGTTGCCTTGCTCGGAGTGAAGAAAACCAGAGGCCGGTCTTTGTGTGTCGTATCAGGTGCCGGCAATGTGATATGTAGTGAATTGAAGCGCAACAAGCAGATAAGGGAGATGTAAAGGGCAAAAACGCTGGGCTTGAAACGGGTTACGTTGTTGGAGATCTGTCGGAGCTTGCTGGTCGCGGGGCGGCAACTTTTGCCCCACTCTTCGGGCAGTGTCACCTCCACAGGACAGATAATTAGCTTTACTTCGCAAGCAAGCAAGCAAGCCAGGTGACTATCAAACCGGACGAGCTAGGCTGCAGCTAATTCTGATTAACATCTTTTGTCTTCTTACTCATCATACATCTTGTTGCTCTTATTTTTTCTCTCCCCTTCTATCTAATTTGATCTTTCATGTTTCTCATTCTCTTGGTCTAGCCCATCATCTCTCTCCAAAGTCGTTTCTTTGGCACTGATATTTAAGTCCTCAACGGTAGTTAATCTATTCTCAAGATTTCTTCCTTGGGACTTAGTATCCGGACCTTTCCAAGAGAGAACTGCCCGATGCTCAAGTTTCACACTCGCGCCGAAGCGTAATGTTGCGAGCCCAACTTATTTGGCTGCTCTTTAGGGTAAGACGTCACGTACGCTTCTTCACCTAGTTCACCTGCATCACTATTTCGCTATGGCATATCTATACCGAATATGTGCTTCAAAGGTGTGAATCCCCGTAGATGGGCAGAGACGGACAACACTGTTCGAAGAGAGCTTTTTGGGCTGGTAGGTCTGGCGGAGGCTGCCGTTGAGACAACGACGCCGAATATAAGGCGCATAATATATTCAGAGAATTGCGCTCTTCATATCAATATATAGATACACTATCCATTACTTCCAACATTTTGGCACACCCGGCAACCGCCACTCAGCATCATGGCCGGAACAGTGCTGACCTCGCAGCGCAATGCTTACCAATGCTTGCCAATCGGGTTCATTGCGGATTCAATAATGTACATAATCAATCCTGTAAACCACCATTGACAATAGTTTCGAGGCTGGTTCTCCAAGCAGCCTCGGACTAAGAAGATCCCTGGCCAAACCAGGGGGACGAGCCTGAGCCGAAGCCGTTACGCGGTGTCGCCGCTGCTGGCATCCATGGCTCTAGTTTCCCAATTGTGTGTGTCTTACCGGAAAATATGAATTTTTTCGAGGAGCTTGTAGTTTCTCCGGAAGTTTGCACCGAGTTGCTTGGCTGTGGTACGCCATTGCTACCCGCGTCTTCGCGCCTCGAGCCCGACCAACTCGGTGCTGGAGGAAAATTCGTGAACCTTGTAGCACCTGCGGTATCCTTGGCACCAAAGATTTTCAAATCTTTCAGCAGCGTGGTTTCTTGCGCCACTGCATTCGTCGTTTTTGGTGTCTCTGTGGTGAGGGTGCTCGTTTTAGCTATGAGACGTAATCAAGCAGAGTCAGCGTTTGCGTCTGTGAAGAGAGGTATTGGCGATACTCACAGATCGAAGTCAGGGGCTTGTATCGATTACAATACTTCAACGATTCCTTCAACTTCTCTCGCTCTTTCATCAAGTCTTCTCTGCGAGTCCGAATATCTTCGGTCTCTGCTGCGAGTTCTTTGACTCGGTCATCGCTCATTCCACCCACGCTTGTCGGGGTAAAAATGTATTGAATACGCCGAACCAGACAGCTTTCCACCGCAAGATTGATGATGTTGTCGGTGAATGTTCTGAGAGACAACTAACATCAAGTTAGTAGCTGGAACCTTTGACACGCTGAGAAATATTCAAGTCTTGCTCTTCACCTCATAGTACGTTTGCATCTTGTCGAGAATATCGCCCGGCGCAAACTCGCCTTCGCTAGGGGCGCGATCCGCGAAAAGGAGTCTGCGCAGCTGATCTCCATTAATCGAAATATCTACTTCTTTGCCCTCATCGTCCTTTTCACTGCCGTTGGTGGCCGCCAAGATGAGGCGCTGCTGTTCTAGAATCTGCTTGTTCCGACGCGCGTCAGACCTCGCCTTCTTCAGAACCTCAAACTCCCGGTCCACCGGCAAAGCATAGGCCTCACGATATGGAAGTATGAACTCCTCCAGCTTGGCCTTGAGAACGAGTTCACGCTCTTCGAAGAAATCGTCCACGATAATGCGCAGAATGGCCTCTGTGGTGGGATTGGTGGCAGCCGGCCCGACCACAAACTCCATGGCTTTTTCAACAAAGAGCCTAGCACTGGTCGTGACCATGTCAATGTGGTGTTGAGCCATCTCCTCCCACTTGCGAGACTGTTTTTGGAACAAATGATGAGCGAGATTGTCACTTGTGGTACCGGGGAACTCCAAGCCGCGGGTCTTTGCTGCTTCCCTGTTCAGCTCATCGCCGAAATCCTTGTAAGTGCACTTCTCAGGGTCAGAGACGGGGTAAGGGTTCGCTTCGAGAAATTCGTCCAGCCATTCTCGTCGCTCAGATCCGCCGGCCGTGTTTCCATCGTCTCCGACAATAATTCGATCCGCGCCCTTCTCTCGCAACACGTAGTCAAACGCCGAACTAAACATGCGAAGCTGCGCACGAAGGTTATAGTGATCCGGGAAGCGGCGGAAAAAGGCATCATTGTACCGACCCTCTACAGCTTCCTTGACTAGCTGCTGGAATGCGTCTGCCTTTCTAGTGAGAAAGTTGCGCATATCCTCGATGTTTGGCCGCGCGGTACCCAATCTCTCGAGTTCCTCCTCTCGCTGGGCGAGCTTGGCGCTCATCTCTTGCATGATCTCTGGGATGATGCGACGCAACTGATCGAATTGAATCTTGCTCAGCCTAGCCTGGAGCGCCTTGGCCCCTCGATCTGTACGTGGAATCTTGGCCCAGTCTGATTCGGCGAAGAATTTGTCTTCCCTGCTGTCACGACCGTCAAAATCGTCTGTGTCATTCTTTGTATCTCGATTGCGCATGACATGCCAGCCCAAATCAAGTTTCGAATCGCCTTGCTGATTCAAAGCTAAAGAGGTGAAATACTTCAATTGGTCGCATTCTGTCTTGTCAGGTTTGGTGATGATTCCGATGGTGCGGCTTTTTGGAACACCAAATTTCTCCAGCTGCTCCCGAAACGACTGGTTATGGTAGTCACCCTCTGCTGCAGTGACCAGCATGATGATGCTATTGGGTTGCTCCAGATAACCGCGAACCAGATCGTCGACTGTTTTGATATCTTCCTTGGTTTGGTCGCCAGAAGTAGTCTTGAAAACGCCCGGGAGATCGACCAATTGCAGCGGGTACATTCCCGGCCGTTCAATGCTCAGTCTGAGTACGTCTTTCGAGAAACTCTTGTCAAGCCCAACAAGCCCCATCTCCTCTTTTGCTTGTCGAATCATCTCAGGTAAATCGCTCTCTTGAACGCCGTTGTAGCTGAGCGACTTGGCGGGCCTGCCGTCGGCGAATTGCACGCTGGCATGAATTCGTAGCTGCGGACCATCTCTAAACTCTAGCTCTGTAGCAAAACGCGTGCAAAGACCAGAATCGGTAGGAAATCTTATGCGAGAAATCGCTTCCAAAACGGATGATTTGCCGGCTTTTTGGCTGCCGAATACAACGATTCGCGGCAAACTGACAATGCTGCCCACACCGATGCGAGATAACTCCTTGAGGAGGCGGTGCAGATGCTGAGCTTCGGGAGAAACAAGCTTCTGGAGTACCTCTGAGTCGAAAAGAGTCGACATCTTGGGCGAAAACTGAAAAGCAGGGGAGATGTAGAAGTAAGTAGATGGCAGAATTAGTCCATAGTAAGAGTGTGTTTGCGCCTCATGATGAAGAGCAAGGGGGGAAAAAGGGAAAAAACACATGACCCATAGTTAGTACCAGTAGATTTTCATCTGCTCCGAATAGACTGAACCCTGGCTCGAGTCTCATGCGACTGGCCAAAAACGGATGAATCCTGTGAATCCTGCCCGTTGCTTCAGCCCTGAAATTTAGCTAATTGAGATGCTCCATTTCTGCTAATAGATTACGCCCAAGCTACATAGTAACAAACGCAGTACAGAGTCACTGTAGCGACGGATAACCGCCAGACAGACCACTTGAGACCTAGAAAACAAGGCATATAAAACAACAACTCAAGCGCTATTAAATAATCAATTTAAAAGAGGTCCTCATGTGGTTTTTTTCAACGAGTATAAGTGAACGCGCTAACAATAACTAATGGTTATAGTTCGGCTCTATGTGCTTTGTTTAGCTAGATCAATATTTTCGTCCCAGATAGGAATAGATAGTTATCAGCGGAAATTGAAAATATAGTAGCTGAATTTCAGCCATCCCGTTGCTTGTTGCCTCTGGTGAGGGAAGACGAGGCTACGGTATGAGTAATTGCTGCCGTCAAATCTACGTTTCTGAACGTACAATCAGCGATCGACACATTTTCACAAAACTTGGATTTCGAACAAGTTGTTGCATGTAGCCGCCGAGGAGATGGGCGCTGAGCTTCATTTCCAGTAGCCCTCGCAGCCTCGTTTGGCCTGTTGCAGGGCTGTCTCGTCATTATTGTCCTTGCCATCCACATTATTTGAGTTGTGCTCGAGAATTATCTTGGCAAGATCGCCGCCTCCGGGTAGAGTCGAAGCGAGGATGAGCGGCGTCCTGCCATTGGGCCCCCGCCGCGTGAGATCGGCGCCGGCTCAGATGAGCATGTCCACTATGTCGATCTTGCTGTAACCGCATCTTAAGATTGCGCGCCACGTTATAATGATGGCTTCTGTGGAGATCTACGCACCGAGCTTCGAAAAGCCGTAGTAGATCAAGAAATGCCACTTTTGCTGCTTCTCTGGGTGCTGTTGACTCTGGAGGAATGCTATCCTCTATACGAGCGTATGGGTCGACTCTGAGGTCAAGCATCATCCGGACTATCTCAGTGGCTCGATCCCCCTAGCCGGCAGGCGGCGTGCATGGAGGATGAGAATTTGGTGCTCAGTGACGCGTTACTCCCGGCCTCAATCAATAGTTTGGCCACATTGACATGCCGGTGATTAAGATGAGAAGTTCCGCTGGAAGCTTGATCATCTTGTGAACAGGGATGCTCGATATTCAGCCAAGAAGCAGGACAGGAGTCGATGAGAGAATACAACAATGGAAACTTTGAGGGAATGATTTGCAGAGACTTGGTACTTGTCGGTATGATCTCGATACTCCGATGGTGTGTCTCTCCCGAGGAAGACGCTTGTTGAAAGGGAAAGCCTTTAAAAACAATTGCGCGAGAAGAGAGTGCGAAAGATTGAATTTGATGTTTGAAGAGAATAATAATAAGTGGAAGAGGAGGAAGCAAATTCGGCGAGAATAAGGGCCTGAAAGACAGACGAGTATGCGTTTGCTAACGGCTGGCGTCAAATAATCGTTGAGGATAGCCAACGGAAATCGAAAAAGAAAAAGGGCGTTAATTTCATTTCGCATAAACACTGCATCATTAAAGCACTAAGTGTACACATGGTTCGCATAAATCAACGTCAAGTCTACGCCTGTGATCCGCACTGGGCAGCTTGAATTGCCAGTTCGACGTCGCGACGCCGAAACCCCGGAGACTGACCTAAACAGGTCGAATTCAACATCAACCCTGGCGAATGAGTTAATCAGACAAGAATTCTCAAAGTTATTCCCGTGCTATTACTTACCTCGTAAAAACAAGGGAACATTTATGTCATCTATAGACTCCTTACTGGGCATCATGCGCAGGCTCACGCCTTTATCTATGAGGAAAAGCTCCAGATCCTGCATGTCGAACCAGTCGCCCTCGAAGCGGTCCTGCATATTCGCCGGCACATTGGCCGGGTCCATGGGGACGGTCCAGGCATTGTTGCGCACCGACCACGTCTCGGACTGGTCAGCCGTGTTGGCCCAGGGCAGGGAGAGCGGCGCCGACGCGGAGCTTGAGGCAAAGGCGGGCGAGTAGTGGGTGCCGGCACCGCCGATGCTGAAGAAGGGCATGCCGGGCTTGGCCGGGAAGTCGGCATGATTGAACGTCTGAGAGATGCGAGTCTGGAAGATGGCGGAAAAGTACGACAGCAGCTTGTCGCGCGTCATGATCTGCAGCGGAAGACCAAAGTGGCGGTGGAGGCGCGTCGTCGAGAGCGTGGGGTCTGCGAGGGCTAGATAGCCGTAATAGACGACCGAGGTCGCGAGCATGTCCATGAAGTCGGAGACGGCCATGCTCGTGTTCATGTCGGGGTAGGGCTTGTTGCCAAAGATGTTCTTGACGGTGACGGGCTTGTTGGGCAGTGTGGGCGGGATCGACGGCACGAGAGCCATATTGGGCTGGGAACTTGGCCCGGCTGCCGGCTCCGGCTCCGTTTGCCCATTGCCGGTCTCGCGGACTAGGGTGAGGCACGTCGCCAGGGCATCCCGGAGCCGGCCTGTGAGTTCGCTCTGGCAGGAGAGGATGTTGGAGCCGATGAGCTCCTCGCTAAAGGAGAGCACCACAGAGCTCATGTTCTCAATGGCGCTTTCTAGCTGCTTAACCCTCTCCTCGAGGTAGGCTGTCTGTGATATTTTTCGCTGTCGGTATGCGCGTTGTGCTTCACGAATCTGCTTTCGGCGGCGCTATAGAATGAGAATTAGATTGGCGTTGCCAAGCGTTGCGCAGCCTCTCTTACCTCGCCTGGCCCCTCGCTGCGGTCGGCATCGGTTTTTCTTTTTGCGCCGCCAGCTTTACCTTGCGCAGGCGCCTTATTCTTATTCTTTGCAGATGCATCATCATCCGGAGACTCTACTTCGTGCAGGCTGGGAGAATCGCCGTCATCGTCTGGGATGAATATGGTATTTGAGCTGTTGGATGGCGACTTTGCGCGGGGGATGTTAGCCGTCGCCAATTGGGAAGAGGGGAAGAGGGGAGGGAGCTCTGTAGGTACCGGGTCGTTAAAATTGTAGTTGGAGGAGGCACCGGGATAGAAAGATGACGAGAGCAATCGCTCAATGTCGATGGACTCGTTTGGCCGCGAGTCGTGCCGCATATATAACTGCCATGGGGTGACTGTCGACTGCTGCCCGGCTCTCTGTTGCCGGCCGGCGGGATTGTTGTTGTTGTTCGCGGGGTCGGCCATGGTCTATTAGTTAATTGATGGCGTCTGCGTGTCGCATGCAACAAGGTGGAAGTGATGAGATTTCGCTAGCCCTTTGCGAGACGTAGAAGTAGAGACGGACGGATTTATGTAATTGTATTGTGGTGTCGCTGGCGTCTGGGTTTCTGTGTTGAGGATGCAACATGCATGTGCAGCAGGAAAAATGGCCTTGGCGCACTTATCTAATCAGTGCACCAATCAGGGGAGGGAGATCAGACGTGGCGGAGTTCCCCTAAATAGCCTCGGTCAAAGAAAGCGGACAATTGGTTTGGGGGAACGCTGCGGGGATCTTTGGTGCCTTCATAGCGACAACCGCGCTACAGCCTACAGGCTACCAACGGACGCTTGGAGACTACTGACTCGCTGGAGGGGATTCCCCATTTAGAGTTTCGGTTACTGATTGGGCTCTTGACGTTATCACATGTCGAAATGTAGATAGCCTCTGTGTAGCAACCTTGCGTAGGTAATATTGAGAAGCGGACATGTTGAAGGAATGAAAAAAATCCGAAACTGCATGGACATGTCGGAGTAACAAGTATGGCATCAGTTTCGCCCACGTTGGAGGTATTTTTGGGGTAACTAGCATCCTCAGCTGTAAATAGAATGTAGTCTGACCTGACTATGAACCCTGGTCCGATTGCCAATCGTGGCAACCCACTCCCCCCCCCCTGTCTCACTGCTTTCTTTGCTTCTTGGCAGCAACAAGTTGCAGTCTCGTCTGCACGACTCTGCGCGACAGAATCGAGGGGAAAGCACATAGTTAATATCCAATTTCAAAGGACTTGCCAATACGACTGTACGAGCCATAGCAGGATCTAAAAAGAATATCATTGCCTTGCCCGTTGCATCTGTGGCCAATGCAGGCGCTTGAAAATGCCACCGCACGTCAAAACCTTTACATGCCAAAAGCCACGCTGCACGTGCCACGCTGCCACGCTGCCACGTGTTATGAGCCAACAACCCTTGGGGCAAGGTGGACTGTGTTTCTTGAATCGTGCATCGTGGCTGAGGCTTGGTGAAACGGCAAAAGAAGCCTTAAAATGCAGCCCAACGGCCGGGATTTTCATGCCGTCTATCCGTATCCGATTTAGTAACTAACCGTCCAACTGCCGAGTGTCTAACCGCCTTTTGGCGGCTCTGGCCCATTCCATCACCTTCAGCGGGCGCACTTGACACTTGACCCGTTTGGCGTTGGCGCGCGCCGGCAGCTTCAGTTCCCGATGTCCGATTCTTCACATGCACGCTTTTCTGTTGGCTGCCCGTTGATCTTGACCTTTTTTTTAATTTTTTTTTTTATTTCCGGCACGTTTCCCAAAATAGACAGCAGATCGATATCGTATCTCGTGCAACATGGCCGACGCCAATGTCGCGCAAGACACAGCTGCGGCCCCGCCGTTGCAAACTGAGACCCCTCCGAAAGCGACGCCTCCGACGAGCATCGACATTGACAACAAGCCGACGGACTTTGACGGGCAGCTCGCGACAAACGATGAGATACCCTCGGATGCCACGCTCGCCGAGGTTGCTGACTATGTCCTGCTCGATAAGCACGGCAAGTCACATTCCTTCCAGAGCCTCTACAACAGCCCCAACGGTGCCCGACGAGTCTTGGTAGTATTCGTCCGCCACTTTTTCTGCGGTGTCAGTCTTGTCATAGAGTCATCCACCTCATTTGATCGCAAAAAGCTGACTGGAACAGAACTGTCAAGAATACATTCGCGCTCTCGCCGAGTCGATATCCAGCGAAGCTCTCCTCCGTCTTCCTGTCACCACTTCCATCGTCATCATCGGCTGCGGCGACCCTCAACTCATCGAAATGTACATCGAGGCCACCAAATGCCCGTTCTCTCTATATACCGACCCCAAGAGTGCGCTCTTCGACGCTCTTGGCATGGTCAAGACTCTCGCGCTTGGCGAGAAACCTGCGTACATGAAGATGGGATTTCTCAAGGGCGTCTTTACCGGCATGAGCCAAGCCTTGAGGCAGCTACCTCGCGGCCTCACGCTCAAGTCGGGCGATCAGCGTCAGGTCGGCGGCGAGTTCCTTTTTGAGCCTCTCGATCTGGCCACGCCCCTGACGACGCCCACGGACGGCCAAGGCGGCCCAGCTATCATGGAAGCCTTTGAGCAGATTTCCGGCCAGGGAGATTGCAAGAGACATCTCGAGATCAAGAAGATTACGTGGTGCCATCGCATGCGTAGCACCCGTGACCACGCCGAGATTCCTGAGATAATGGAGCTTCTTGGCCTCGATGGGCACGGCCAACCTATCAAAGACACTGCACTGTGGGAAAAGACAATCAAGACCCGAAAGGGCACGGGGTTTTCCATGGCAAGAAGAATGAATGAATTGACTGCCGCGCACAAGGTAGATGCAGAGGCAGACAAGGCATGATGAGTTGACCTATCTAAGCTGGACAATATCTAGGGTTTAATCAAAATAAGGTTTACATTCAAAATATATAATGAATCACGAAAATTTTCAGATTAATCAAATCTTTTACTATTGTTTATATCACATATAAAATACTTTTTATATCAAACACTTCTCGGCACCACCCCAGCCAATCGACGTCAAGACGGTCGCTGCAATCATCATGAACGGCGCGTAGTAGCCGATGATCGTCACGGCTACGCCGGCAATTGTAGGAAAGACAAAGACGTCGCCGGAGGTAAATGACGGGAAACAAAGGCGAACCGGCGGCTGCCTATGGGCCAAGGATGGAGAAGACGTGTCCGAAACAAAGAATTCACGCTGCACGCTGCGCGCTGCACAGTTTGTGTCTTGCCACGGCTCAAGTTGAAAGTCCGACAGAAAAGTACTACGCGTCAAGCCTTTTGCTTGTTGGCCTTTTCTATCTTGGGAATTACAGATTGGCTTCGCGAGGCTGGGTAACGGCAAGGGTATCGTAAAGGTGGTGCAGCCCGTCTCATTTCCGAGAGAGCGTGAATTGGTACATGTTGACCGTGCGTGTGATTAACAGTCAAGGCAGAGGGTATGCGGACGCGTTGAGTATTAGCATTGTACTCAAGCATACAGAGTACCGGGCTTGGACCAGACCTGTCCCTTGCCTTGCGTGAATAAGAACTTTGACGCATCTGTTCTTGAGGTTGGCACAATGGTGAATAGACAGTACTTAAAGCCTTACCCTAGGGCTAAATAGGTTACACTGTATGATTGGTTCTTTTCTCGTTGAGAGAATGATTAATAAGTCTAAAGTACACTCAGAGACGCTTAGTGCTAGTCTGTAATATCTGCTGCGAATAGGTCTGAGTCAGACACCTGGAGACCAGCCGTCGTCATCAAAACTAGAAATCATCTCTTGAATCGGCATTCTGTTTTCGACAATATCCTTGCCGTTGATGAGGTCATTCTCGTCTGCACGTTTGTATCCGTCCTGGAGACTCGTCACGATACCCGCCTTGACATGTCGGGCCGCCAGTCTCTCTCTTGCTCGAGCAAAGTCGATGTCGACAAACCAAAGCTCGTCAAAGAGTGCCGCGGCGTCGCGCCAGATGTCGGCGTTCAGTGCCACATAGTTGCCCTCTACAATCACGATGCGCTGAGTAGGCCCAATGGTGATGTCATCCTCTATGGGATCCTTGACGGCGTGATCGAAAGAAGGCGCTTTGATTTCATCCTCAAGAGGGGCATTGCGCAGCTTTCTAATGACACCTAGAAACTTGGCAGCGTCAAAGGTAAACGACGCCCCGCGGCGGCTTTGATACAAAGCAGCGTCTGCCTGTGCGGAGAGGTAGCTCCGGGGGTAGTGAAAGCCGTCCATTGGTAAAAAGGCGGCGGGTGTAGGGGACTCAGGGGTTTGCTTTGACGCAATTTCATTGATGCGAGTCGTGATAGCTTCTGCAAATGTAGTTTTTCCTAAATTAAGCAATGTGAGTAGGCGAGCTGTAAAGCTACCATGTGGTACGGACCTGAGCCGGGGATGCCGGCGACTCCAATTACTAGTTCAACAGTCAGAGCTGCCTGATAACATCTAATGCTCAAAACTTACAAACACGCTTGTCTGCAGGCGTAGTCTGGTATATCTGCCATACTTTATTAGACAGTCTTTGCACTTGCTCTTCCATTTCGAATGCTGAGAGATTTGGCGGTGTTGATGCAGGAGATTGGAAGTATTGGTGTCACCCAGTCAGTTACTTTTATACTCGGCACCCCTTAAATAGCGGGCACCCACTTCCACAATGCTGTTAGTGGGTGGCAACCAACGAACCCCGAATTTTAGGAGACCCCGAATTTTAGGAGACCCCGAATTTTAGGAACCCCCGAATTTTAAGAACCCCGAATTTTACAACCCGAGGATTTGAATTTTGCAACAACCCCACGTAATGGCTATGTACCCCTTAACAGAACTTCTCATCCTCCACTACCTATCCTTTGCCAGTTTTTCCTCCTATAACACACACATCGAGGCACGCATTCAAAGGCACGCATTTAAAGGCACGCAAGCTGCTTAGAAGAGGCGCTCAAAGGCACTCTCCGAGGCGCTATCGAAGGCACGCTGGCGCACGCCGCTGGATGCGCTGGAGGCACGACGCTGGAGGCGCTGGAGGCACTCTTGGAAGCGCGCTGGAGGTACGCCTGAAGGTGGTTGTCGTGATAGAGACTCTGAGAGAGTGACTTTGATGAAGTCTGATAACCGCTTCAGACCCATGAAATACTCTAATAGGCAATGACTATGTTATAAGATTCAAATCTTCTGTTGTAAATTCGGGGTTCGGTGGCAACAAGTATTTGTCCCTCTGTAGGTATCGCAGCCGCAGCCGCAGCCTAAATGGGAATGACGAGACACTGCTGCTTTAAGCTAGAGCTACTAACCCTAACCCTTATGAAGCTACAGTGAACTCATTATAGGGGATGATTAAAGCGGCGTGCTGTAACTGCCTTTTTAAGGCTAGCAGCTGCTGCAAAACCGCTACCTGGCAGGGGACAAATACTTGTTGCCACCCGCGCTTGCCACTGTACAAGATCCTTACCTCTGCCGAACAACTGGTGTGTGTCCGGGCCCGCCGACTCGAGCCCCACCCGCAGAGTTGAACCGACTGACTGTAACCACAGTAGAAGCCTACCAAATCAAGCAATTAGAATACAAATCGATATCTATGGAACTTTCTGCCGAGTAAATAGCTATTTCTCCGCTTCTCTGTAATAATCTACAGCGGTGCACACCCCACACGTCATATCGGTAGTACCGGCGCGAGGCGGGGTAAATTTTCGGCGGTGCTTCGACACGGGAACCATTTTTTCTTCTTCAAGCAAGTAGCCCCAATCAATACCACACGACTGGGAAAGATGGCCGCTCAAGCAGAGGAGGCTCTCAAGCACCTCAAAGGTAGGATTGAGATTCCGCGGATGGACGCCGATATCCAGAAAAACACTCTCGCTAACCTGGGATCCGGTTAGTGGCGGATGACAAGCCCAATGGCAAACCCGCCGCCCACGACGACGAGGATGGTGACGACTCTGAAGATGAGCCTGCCAACGACGCTGACGCAGGTACTGGTGCCGCCAAAAAGAAGAAGAAGAGAAAGCCCAGAAAGAAGAAGAAGAACCCTACGAGCCAGACGGAGCCGCCAACGGTCAAGCTGAGCCAGTTGTTTCCCAACGGGACATACCCCAAGGGCGAGGAGGTCGAATACACGGACGAGAACCGCTACAGAACAACAAACGAGGAAAAGCGGCACCTCGACAACCTCAACAGCGACTTCATCACCGACTATCGCGAGGCGGCCGAGATTCACCGGCAGGTGCGCCAGTACGCGCAAAAGTCGATCAAGCCGGGCCAGACGCTGACGGAGATTGCCGAGGGCATCGAGAACAGCGTTCGCGCGCTGACGGGTCACGACGGGCTCGCCGAGGGCGACCCGATGGTGGCGGGTATGGGATTTCCGTGCGGTCTGAGCCTGAACCACTGCGCGGCGCACTACACGCCCAACGCGGGCAACAAGATGGTGCTACAGCAGGCAGACGTGATGAAGGTGGACTTTGGCGTACACGTCAAGGGCCGCATCGTCGACTCGGCGTTTACGATGGCGTTT
The DNA here is from genome assembly GCA_030782805.1 of Aschersonia sp. MBC 622. Classification (NCBI taxonomy): domain Eukaryota; kingdom Fungi; phylum Ascomycota; class Sordariomycetes; order Hypocreales; family Clavicipitaceae; genus Aschersonia; species Aschersonia sp. MBC 622. The sequence goes on from JARJPL010000042.1 coordinate 43,236, forward strand.
GAGGACAAATACGATCAGCTGCTGGCGGCGGTCAAGGCGGCGACCAACGCGGGCATCAAGGAGGCGGGCATTGACGCGCGCGTGGGCGAGATTGGTGCCGTGATCCAGGAGACGATGGAAAGCTACGAGGTGGAGATTGACGGCACGACGTATCCGGTCAAGAGCATCCGCAACCTGACGGGTCACAACATCCTGCCGTACAGTATCCACGGCACAAAGTCGGTGCCGATTGTCAAGAGCAACGACCAAACCAAGATGGAAGAGGGCGACGTTTTTGCGATTGAGACGTTTGGCAGCACGGGCAACGGTTACGTGCGCGATGACGGCGAGGTGTCGCACTATGCCAAGAACGCAGAGGTCGGCCACGTGGACTTGCGTCTGAGCTCGGCCAGGACGCTGCTGAATGCGATTAACAAGAGCTTTGGCACGTTGCCATTTTGCAGACGCTACCTGGATCGCATGGGCCACGACAAGTATCTTTTGGGGGTGAGTTGCGCATTGCACCACGCAGGGGCTGTCTTGTAGGGAGATGGAGCTAACCGTGCACATAGTTGAATCATTTGGTCGGAGCCGGTGTTGTCGAGGCGTACCCGCCGTTAGTTGATAAGAAGGGCTCGTACACGGCCCAGTTTGAACATGTAAGTGGTGTAGAGCGCTTGGAGATGCGTCTCTTTGTTTCCGGCTGGCGGCTTTGCTAACTACATTACAGACTATCCTGATAAGACCAACGGTCAAGGAGGTCATTAGCCGCGGCGACGACTACTAGTTTGACATGCTGGAGATTTACTGTGGGCGGCAATTTGAAGATGAAACATTTTTTATGCAACTCCGAATCGACAAGATTTTCTGAATGCCAAAAAAAAAGTAACTTTTGATTCGCTAAATGCGCCTGAACCGTGCTGTGGGCGTCACGATGTTCGCAGAGCCTCGGAGTGTTTGCCAAACGTAAAGAGATGATTGCTCCGCCATACCCGATGGTGAATATTCGGTTTTCTGAGGTTCTTGATACACGAGACAGGACAATTTTTATTCTGCACAGATGCGACGCATGTGAAACTCTGCTTGCGCAGAGAGATGTGGCTGAACAGACATGACACGACATGAGCAGTGGCGATGGCATCAAATCTGCAGCATGCTCTGCATTGGTTCCTTTGACCAATGATGGACTGTGAGCGATATCCATCCCCTGCAGCATGACGTGGGGCTGCAGCCAGAAGAGATCTATTCGTATGTGCACACGTGCAGTACTCCGTACAGCGGCTTTCGCCAAGTCTCAGCTTATCACATAGTGTAGCACTGGGTGCAGCGGCTCTTGAACCGGGGTCGGCTTGCTGTATTCGGCTGCACCGGAGTTAAGTCGCTTTACGTTTCTGTATGAAATTCTCCCTGGTAGCGGTGCTCTACTAATCCGTAGCGACTGTCAAGTTTGTAAGTGATTGACTGAAACTCGGAAACAAGTGATTGGGACTACATTGATTGAATTACCACATCAGAGCCAGCCCAGTACATTAGCTCCGATGTAGGGCAAGTAATAGTAATACAGCGTCAGAGGTGGCATAAGCGGCTCACTCATCTCTGTTTGACCCCCCGCGTGGAGGGCTTTGAGGGGTCTCGCTGCTGGTCCGGGGGTGGGAAACAATACAACTGATTTTCAAAAAGAAGAGACGGGGAGACGAGAAAGAATGGCATGTAAATGTTTTCTAGCGTCGATTTCATCTTGAGCAACTTCCCCATGGGCAGTGGACGAGAACGTACGCCTCTCCTAGAAATCTCGGAGTGTATCTGCGGGGGGCACCGCATCGAATACTTAGACTGTCACTCACTCCCTGGCGGCAAAGAAAACCTCGACGGCTCCGGCTCATTCTCGAGCAGCGTGAAACACTAAGCCGCATCGGACTTTTGTCCAAGGTCACACAACCAATGAAAGACTCTTGATTGTTGTGCTTAGTGGAGCCGAGGCTTATCAATTTTTTCCATACAGGCCCTTGGGACCGTTTGCAGCCACTAAAAAACGAGGTCTGCTCGGGCCGCGGCCTGCTAAAGCCGCTACAGGCTTCTAACGTCACTGGGGCACATGCTGAAAAAAAAAATTGCCCTTTTACGCCACTGGAAAAAAACGCCGCCCCTGAAAAACCCGCATCCGAAGTCGCCATTTTTCTTGACCACGCTCCCTCTTTTAAAACAACCTCGGACCGACCACACACACCTTTCCCGTCATCTTTCCGACACCCATCGACGTCTAGACGAATTATAGATTCCTGATTTTAATATTTATTCTTTCCTTCTTCTCCATCTGCGGGAAAAGAAGACGACGAGAGCAACAAGACGATTTTTTTACGATAGACTGTTCGAAAAAGCCTAGTGCATAAATCGCCAAACGCACGCGACCTAGGAAAAAAAGGCGCCGAGCAGGAAGAAAAAGAAACAGACTTGCCTCATCCATCCCTGAGGCAAACAATTATCCATCTCTTCTTTTCTTGTTCTTTCTCTTTAGCGACAACCTCGCGACACCACTCGAATTATCATTGCCTGCTTTCGGACCCTTCTCGCCACAAATCCACGCACTCGCACGCACACAAGATGAAGGTCTTTTCCAACGCCGTCACCTTCAACTACTCGTGGGACGAGGTATCGTCGGCCAACTGGCAAAAGTACGGCCCCTGGAACAACAAGTCGGAGCACGTCATCGCCGTCGACACGCTCTCGCGCCGCGTCGACCCCACGACCGGCATCCTGCGCACCGAGCGACTCATCGCGTGCCGCCAGTCGGCTCCAGACTGGCTCAAGTCCATCATGGGCGCCAAGATGGACGAGAGCTACGTATACGAGGCGAGCTACGTCGATCCGGCCACCCGCACCGTCACCATGGTCAGCCAGAACCTGACGTGGAGCAATCTCGTCAGCGTTCAGGAGGAAGTTGTTTACCGCCCCCTCGGCGACCATCAAACCCAGTTTACCCAGACGGCCAACATCACCGCCCTCTGCGGCGGCTGGCAGCGCATCAAGAACTCCATTGAGGACACTCTCGTCACTCGCTTCAAGGAGAATGCCGTCAAGGGCCGTGAGGGCTTCGAGCGTGTCCTCGAGATGAGCCGCATCGTCTTTGCTGAGGAGCGTGCAAAGGCTCTACGCGAAAAGGTGGCCATGTAGAAGAAGAGCCTGCTTTTTCCGTCGACCAATGGCGGATTTCCCCCACCGGTCTCGTCATATTGATGGCGACCGATGCAACGACTCAACCATGTGGGAAAGCCTTTGCACCACTCACTGCAGCTCCGACATGGAAGCTCTCTTGATCACCCTCCGCCCTCTTTTTTTGCTTCTTACCACGACTCCCAACTTTTGATTATTCGATTCATAGCTTGGCGCAAAGGCGGGAGTCTTTCTCATTATTTACCACGCATACATTCTCGGCATGGCGTTTGTTGGTTTCATCTTCATTGTAATAGGCGATAGAAAAAGTATTCATCTTGGTTGACAGCACTCCTTCAGTACCAACTGGAGTCGGAGAGCTTTTGTCGTTTATTTATTTTTCTTTATGCAGCTGCTTTTGATGACGCAGTATGCAGCTTGGGTGCCGGATGGCGAGGCAACCCGAAATGGCTCTGCCATGTCTTTCTTGTACAGATAGAAACAGGTGCAATTCTACTCTTGTGACCCATATCTTACTCCCTCGACTCGTAAAAATCTCGATTTTTGTAGTCTGGAATGGCTCTCTCGCACGCTTTCCATGTTTGGCGTTGAGTTATATGAGCCTGCGGCAGTAGACAGGCAAGTAAGGATATGGCATACACATTCTATCGCCGAAGTTAATGAGCATTGTTGCCAACCCTCGCCCCCAAACCCAAAGCATACATACGGTCATGTGCGAATGCGCCACAGTTGCCTACAATAGAGGAAAAGTCGAACCTATTGCTCAACGACCAGTCTCTTTCAACGTCGTCAACTTCGGACGACAAGTTGTAAATCGGATCCCTACACAAGCAAACACGTCCGCGTTGCTACATTGCTAGGCGGATAGTATGGGGCCCTCTCTCCCTTCACTTGCACCACTGTAGCTGTTCGAAGGCATAATGTGAACTCCGTGTCATGCAGAACGTAGCCGGGTCAGGCACACAGCGTGGCACTACCACAGCTGGCGTCGGGCTCGCATGAGGCACCATCGGCGAGTGCCTCTTTTGAGCAGGAGAAAGGCCCATCTGGTCGGCCATATAGCATACACATCATAGAGTAGTATTGGGGTGTATGATGGCTAGCGGATAGTCTAATCTCTACATGAAAGTCTGACGGCTGACATATGTAGAGCGAGTATATCTTGCTGAGCGCAGCGAGCGACTTACCACCAGTAGGCACATAGTATATACTTGGTGAATGCTTAGCATAGACTTCATATGTACTATCTAGGTAGCTAACTTTTGATTGAATGAGTGTTCAATGACTGGCTGTCCATGGTCTGGCTGTTGATTAATTGTTGTGTCCTCGACGGCGACGGACCTTGTCCCCGGAAACACGGGGGTGCGTCGACACGCTCTCGCGCCGCGTCGACCCCGCGACAACCCTCTCAGGAATCACTGATCTTGTTGCCCGCGTTGGGCGTGTAGTGCGCCGCGCAGTGGTTCAGGCTTGCTGCCGGCGAGGAGGAGCCCAGACCCAAGAACGCCGAATATGACTCTGGCAAGCCTTTTCCCAGCGACGATGGCCGTTGATGGCCGTGTGTGCTCAATGTGGGCGTTTATATGCATGTTGTAGGGACATCCGACAAAAGCAGCGCATCGGCCGAGTTTCTCTTTAGCGTGTGTTGTTTCATGTTTAAGTCTATCCCATAGCAGACTACACTTACTTAGAGGCTTATAGCGCGGCGAACTCAACAGGCAGATTGATGCCTTGAACAAGTACTACAAGTAAGCCAATGTTTCCTTCCAGCTAATAGATGCATACTGGACGAATAACGATTTCCTAGGAGCTGAATCGCACTTCACAGCCTCTAAAGCGCTGGACTCCGAGTTGACATTTGGCTTGCACAAGGGCAACATCTCAACACTCAACATGTTCTTGATCGAGTTCCGCTCCATCGCTTTCGCTGGATCCTCGGTTAGCTTCATTGAAGAAGACGACGATGAGTTGTATGGCATTGCTGTTGCGATCAACACTGTTCCTGGTAGCCCCCACCCTGTTTGAAATTTAGGTGTGACGGCTGCTCATGAGGCCGGTCACTGGTTCGGACTTGGACACACGCAGTTCATTAGGGCGGGGGACTGTGAGCCCAACTGGCTTTAATGAGATGGTCAGCGCAACGAGTGAGTTTTACATTGACATGCACAACCACAAACAGACAGAGCCAATCTGAGCAGGCGCCCGTGGTGCGAGATGTGATGCCAACATCATGAGCTTTTGTGCCGAGTAAGTTTTCGATTTTTGTAAGACAGCTTCAGTCGATCTAACAAGTCATACAGTGCATGCTTGACTGAGTTTACACGTAAGCATATTGCAGCCATAAGCGATATTGCCATCAAGATCCTGGGTCTTTCAATGGTAGACTTGCTGACAAGTGTGCCGTTGGGCTGGGTAGGAGCTGCATATTCGGATTGCTGCCGCCCGTGTGTATCGAAAGATGAATAGAAGTTTGACAGAATTTTTATGAATGCCCTACGATTAACAAGTCAAATCCATTGAATTAGCATCTATAAATGTGTTTGGTGGGCATGCTGGGGAAGATTTTCAGGGGAAAGACACTATGTTGGCAAATAGCTGCAGGATCGGACATTCGGAATCGTGGAAATTCGACGACCAATATCATCCCTGAACAAATGGGCTCACTGAGTCAAAGCCGAGAATGTGCTTGGATACAGGAAGATCTGACAGATCTGTTTTCGATCGAAGTAGCACCTGGGGCTAGCGAGACGGTTTTTCCCAGCAACTGAACGCGTCTTATTCCCGTGTGAGAACAGAGTTTGGGCTCTCGACAGATTTACAGGGCCTTTTTTTTTGACGGGGATTTCTTTTTAGAAGAACAAGACTTAACAATGGTCGCTGATTGGCTGCGATTGGCGCCTCCGCTAACCATGGCCGACCAAGATCGACAACGGCTTTGCGGGTGGTAAGACACGTAATACCGGAGCACAGGGCGGCGCTTCAAGAGCGAGTGGCAAGGTTTGACATAGGACAAAGAGGCTGAGCCCCTGACATCTCGGGGCAAAGGCTCGCGAGCGCAGAGCCACGAGAGCCTGCGACAACTGCTGCATATAAGAGGTGACGACGCCATCGGGTGGATTACGAGCTAGTGAGCGTCAAGTGAGGCGCAGGCTGAAAGGTAACGACATGTTGGAAGCAACTGCGAGTCAAATAGAACTAGTCAGACGAGTTGATAAGGTAGGAGGCGGTACGACATGACGAGACAACATGTTACAAACGGAGGGCTGCAACACAGCTTTTGTTGAATTGTGAAACGTGAGGAGCTCGCGGGTACCGGCGGGAAAGCCCAAACCCCTAGAAAAGGGGGAAAATAAATCCAACCCAGCAACCCCCAGCCCCAGGTAGGTTGGTAAATAGCCAGTATTACCCAGTTAGCATTGCCTCTCCGTATCCGTCCGTAGTCGAGTGGGTTAGTGGGTTAGTGGGCTGGGAGCCTGGGACGCCCAAGTTAGCGGTATTTAGCATTCATTAGCTGCACCTACCTCCACCAAGAGATGCATCAACAATGGCAACTAATAATAGCAACAGGCTGTGTACGAAGTAGATACCAGTAGAGGAGAAGGCGTAGAGAGGCCTTGGTGGCGAACTACGCAAGGCAATACGACGAGAAGATGGAGGGGCCGATGTAATGGTTGATAATTGCTGCATGACGAGCCGACACCTAACTAGGTAGTTAGTTACCTGTTGCCTGGCTGGGTTGGGGAGCCTCATGTACCCATTACATATCAGCAGCCAGGGCGGGCACATACCAGCGGTTGGCTTGGCAAAGAGAATGCTGGATTGTTTGACCAGCCCTTTGAATAGTAATTAACTAGTAAATAATACATACGGATTACTCCTCTCCATCTTAGTTAATTCAGGGACGCCCAATATTCTTTGGCTGAAACCCACTAGCATTATCACGTGAGTCTGTAACAAAGGCAAGATGCGCACTCGACTCGGGACAGAGAAGTTCGTCTGTCGTCTTTCAGAGTCCGGATGTACCAATACCTACACAATACGAAGTAGAATTGAGTCCTCCTCCAGCCTTCACCACATACAGCATAGCTATCAACTCTCTGACCCCGGCCCCAGAAGCACACAGGGTCCGTGGCTCAGATCTGCTGCAAAGCGAGCGTTTGCACCGATCAAACGGAGACAAGATAATCTCTACTTGCGAATACCAATCTGCAAAAGTAAAGGCGCAACTCACTTGACCGCGCAACGCACTCGATCCAATGGATCCTCGTCGCGCGCAGCCCCAGCGCAGAACGCCCTCTCCAAGCCATCCTCTGCATCAAGGCTACCAACTTGACGACCAACCGTACGGTCACCAGCAATATGACACGTCGAGCACTTCCGTCGGCCATCCTCAGCGTTTTGGCACGCCCTCTGACCAACTAAACATTAATGCCGCCGTAAGTCGCCGTCCTCTCCTCGCGCACATGTCCCCTTCCCCGTCCCGCGATTCGCAATGCTAACCTCTCCTTTTCCTCCCAGCAATCGGTCGACACCCTCGGACAGTATGACCCGGGCTACCATGGCAGCCACGTCGGCCAGCAGCGCGGTGAATACAGCGTCAACCCCGAGGCGCATCACGACCAGTACTACAACTCGCCTTACGAGCCTGGCCTGCACGATGGCGGCTACGATCGCGGATATGATCGGGCCGGATACAATCACCAGGGCTATGAGCAAAATGACTACTCCGACACTGGATACCCCGCGCTGCAGCAGCAGCAGGACCAGCGACTTCTGCAAGACGACGCCTCGCAGCATCATGTTCCCACGCAACCCTCTCTTCCTGGTGGCCCCGCCATCAAGAGGTGGAAAACTGTAAAGCAAGTTCTCCTCTACCGCGGCAACCTCGTCCTCGACTGTCCAGTCCCTCCCATCCTCCTCCAGCAAAACCCGCACGGCGAGCGCGACGAGTTCACTCATATGCGCTACTCGGCCGCCACCTGCGACCCCTCTGACTTTTACAATGAAAACTTTACCCTCCGCCAGAAGCTATTCACCAAGCCCCGCCACACCGAGCTCTTCATCGTCGTCACCATGTACAACGAGGACGATGTCCTCTTTACGCGCACCATGATCGGCGTCTTCAAGAACATTGAGTACATGTGCAATCGCCCTAACAGCAAGACCTGGGGCAAGGAGGCCTGGAAAAAAATTGTCGTTTGCGTCGTCTCTGACGGTCGAGCTAAGATCAACGAGCGAACCAAGGCAGTTCTCTCCGGTCTCGGTGTGTACCAGGAGGGTATCGCCAAGCAGCAGGTCAACGGCAAAGACGTCACTGCGCACATTTACGAGTACACTACCCAAACGCACCTCACCCTCAAGAATAACGTTGTCGGCCTTGTGCACCGCCGCCAGCCCGTACAGATGCTCTTTTGCTTAAAGGAAAAGAACCAAAAAAAGATCAATTCGCATCGCTGGTTCTTCCAAGCCTTTGGTCGTGTCCTCGATCCCAACATTTGCGTCCTCCTTGACGCCGGTACGCGCCCCGGCCACAACTCCATCTACCACCTTTGGAAAGCCTTTGATCTCGAGCCCATGTGCGGCGGTGCCTGTGGCGAAATCAAGGCCATGTTGGGACGCGGTGGCAAGAACCTGCTTAACCCTCTGGTTGCTACGCAAAATTTCGAATACAAGATGAGTAACATTCTCGATAAGCCGCTCGAGTCCGCCTTTGGCTTCATCTCGGTCCTGCCTGGTGCCTTTTCCGCGTACCGCTACGTCGCCCTTCAAAACGATAAAAACGGCCAGGGACCCCTCGAAAAGTACTTTCTTGGTGAGACTCTCCACGGCGGTAGCAGCGCCGGACTGTTCGAGTCCAACATGTATCTCGCCGAGGATCGTATTCTCTGCTTCGAGCTTGTCACCAAGCGCAAATGTCACTGGATCCTGCAGTACGTCAAATCGGCAACTGGCGAGACCGATGTGCCTGATACCGTCACCGAACTGGTCTTGCAGCGTCGTCGCTGGCTGAACGGTTCCTTCTTTGCCGCTATTTATGCCATTGCGCACTTTTACGAATTCTTCCGCTCCGATCACTCCATGCTGCGTAAGATGGGCTTCTTCATCGAGTTCGTCTTCAACACCGTCAACATGATCTTTGCGTGGTTTGCCATCGGAAACTTCTTTTTGGTCTTTAGAATCCTCACGTCTAGCCTGAGTGCCAAAGACTTGCTCGGTAGGACCGGCCAGATTCTCAGCATCATCTTTACCTGGTTATACGGCGTGTCGCTCATGACCTGCTTCGTCTTGTCCATGGGCAACCGTCCTGCTGGCTCCGGGAAGCTGTACGCACTAATGGTCTGGTTCTGGGCCATCCTCATGATGTAAGTTGCGCTACTTGCCGCCTGACTCGATCTTGCTGGCTGACCGACTACTACAGTTACCTTATGTTCGCCGCCATATTCATCTCCGTCCATGCCATTATTACCGATCTGAACCAGCACAACTTTTCCATCGACCAGCTTTTTACGAATCAAGTATTTGCCACACTCATCGTCTCCGTCATGTCCACCTTTGGCATTTGGCTCATTGCCTCGCTCATCATGTTTGACCCGTGGCACATGTTCACCTCGTTTCTTCAGTACATGCTCCTCACGCCCACCTACACCAACGTTCTCAACGTCTACGCCTTTTGCAACACGCACGATGTCTCGTGGGGCACCAAGGGTGATGACAAGGTCGAGAAGCTACCCTCGGTCAATACAAAGGACGGCACAGGCAAGACAGACCTGCCCGACGAGGGCGATCTCAATGCCCAGTACCAGCGCGAGCTCCAAGTATTTGCCACCAAGTTCAAAGAAGTCAAGAAACCGCCGACAGCCGCCCAGTTGCAGGAGAAGCAGATGGACTATTACCGCGGCGTCCGCACCGGCGTCGTTCTCGTCTGGATGCTCACCAATTTTGCCGTCGTGGCCGTCGTCCTCAGCTCCGCCGGCCTCGAGGACGTCACGCCCGATACCACACAGGCGGAACAGCGCACCAAGCGTACCACCATTTACATGGCTGTCGTGCTGTGGAGTGTCGCCGTGCTGAGCGCGTTCAAATTCTTGGGTGCCATGTGGTTCCTCATTGTCAGAATGTTCCGTGGCGTCTAAAGTTGGTTTGCTGGTGATGTAATCCCGCAACTCGACGCTTTTCTGTACCTTGAGCTCATCCTTTTATGTTTTTTTGTGTCCATCTGCCTCATGATCAAATCTTCTTTTACTTGCCGCTAGTCTGGTACTGGAAATATCTGTTTACCCCTTCATCAGCCCTTTTCACCATTTGTAGTTTTTTATTTCTGGAATATACCCCCCCGTCGCACACGACCTTTCACTTCATTCATCATTGACGAGCTGAAGGAGAAGAAAAGGGGTTCAAGTCGTTGATGATGAAGATGAATTCTTTTTTGCTGGCAGGAAGCCAGAATTTGTCCCGCGGACGGCAATACGTGGGTTCGTTGTTGAATGCCGCATCTTTGTTTGGCCATTCACGTGTTCATGCTTATTCACTCACGCAACGCAACTAGGCTGGTTTTATTTTGTTTCGACTCCTTTTTTTTCTCTGTTCTCTTTCCATTTCACACTTGTCACGAATAGCTGGGTTCAGCGGAGTGCTGGCGTCGAGGGAGACTTCATGCTGCTGTGTGTCTGTACCTTCGGAGAACCTTTGAAAAGCTGTTGAATAGATGCATTGAATCTAAATCGATCAAGTGTTTTATAAAATGCCGAAAACTATTCTGATTCTGTGCCGTACGCCCATCAGCGTTATGCACCATTACCGATTATCTTCTTTACCCACCTTGACTCCGATTTACACACCCGACATACTATACCATGTTCCCTTGGTTCTGCTCTACACACAGGCCAAGCGCCGGAAACGAGCAAAATTGGGCGTCCCCAAGCCTGTCGCGGCATCCCAGCCCGCGTCGGCGGGCCATCCAGCGCCCTCTACTTTGGGGGAATCCAGGCCCGCGTAGGAAGTTCCTGGGCAGCCGCTCGTCTTTCCGGTCGTGATGCTGCCCGCGAGGTTAGTTGGACTAGGGACAGAAGGCGGGAAGAAGATTGATGCGTACTCATCGAAGGCGAAGCGGCTTGCTTTATACAGCCAGGTGTTGAGAAACCCCATTGTCGGCTTTCCTTTCTGGGCGCGGAGGCTGTTGAGAACAGCAACCATGGCGGCCAAGACGGGTGTCGAAGCGCTGCTGCAAGTTAGTTTCAAGTCTCGCCGAGACGATGCTGTTTTTTTTTCGATTTTTTTTTCTCGACGCACCTTGTTCCATCAGCACTCTCAACTTTGCCGTGAGAGTAGACTTGATAATCGTGGCCCAGCGCCGCCACGTCTGGTATCCCGCGGCCGTCGGGATTATACAGCCCTTTCCATTCCGCGCCGTGCTTTGCCAGGTACGCGTCGACCTCGCCGTCCTGGTACGCCGGCCGCGCAAAATGCTCCGAGAAGCCGCCGCCGGAAAAGTCGGATGCCGTCTCGTCGCGGAGGGATCCGACGGCGCGCGTGGCGCCCACGGCAGTGACGTAGGGGCAACTAGCGGGGAACGCAGGTAGGAAGCGCGTGGCGCCGGAGCCGTCGTTGGTCTGGCATGACTGGCCCGGGCCGGCGTCGCCCGAGGCGGCGAGCACGGAGACGCCGCGCGTGGCAAGCTGACCAAAGACGTCGCAGACGTGCCGCGTATAGTCCCTGGAGAGGAGCTGCTCGTTGACGCCGTACGAGATGGAGAGCACAGAGGGTAGGTCCACGGACGGGAGTGCGGCGAGGGCGGCGACGAGCTCGAGATAGGGCTCTGTGAAGCTCTTTTTGCCCTTGGGGAGGCTGGATTGGTTTTTGCGTGTTAGCTATTGGGTTTGAGTTGGAGAAACATGGACGAGAGGGAGGTACGGACTCGAGATCGGGAATAAAGTCTAGATTCCTGCCGCCGACAGAAAGGAAGCGCACGTCGACATTGGCGCCGGCCAAGGCCACGGCGTACTGGATATCGAGATTACCTTCTGCGGCAGGAAAGTGGCCTTGCTGGTTTTGGCCGCCGTTGAGAAGGGCCTCGGTAAAGTTGGAGCCGACCCTCATTGGGTCCAAGTTTCTGAGGAAGAGGTCGAGATCTGCGTATTGCGCCGTTTGCTAAAAAGCATCTCACGTCAGAATTTCCTTGTCCAGCATGTGCAAGTTGAGATGAAAAGAGAGGGTAAAACTTGCCCCTCCAAAACCCAAAACGCCGAGAATCGTCTTCTTTGGCGTTGATGGAACGTTGTCCATTTGGTACCTTTCTCGCAGACACGCCGGCGTGATCCTGCCCTCGCAGCGGTCCATGACCGTCTTCAGCGCATCCTTTCTCGGCGGCGGCACCGGCTGCTGCGAGGACTCGACGCTGTGGAACACGTGCCATCGGCTCTGCAGCACGCCACGGTCGAGGTTGTCGAGGTGCACGGCGCGAATGTGCTTTCGGGCCGCCTCGTCAGCGACGGCAAACGCGCCAGACAGACCACTATTCGCGCCGTCGCCGTCCTGCCTCACGAGCAGCAACGCCACCTGGCTGGCCGATACGTTGGCGTGCAGAAACTGCCCGCGCCGCTCGAGGTCCTCGTCGTGTAACCCTCCGGCGTCGCGGAGCCACGCCCTGACCGCGTCGAGGGACTCTGGGTCCGGCTGCAGCAGGTCGAGCGCCGCCTCGCGGGAGAGGTACTGGCCGTAGCGGGGGTGCGTGGGGTCGGACAGCTCCTGGACGGTCTGCTGGAGGAGGGCATCGTCGCCGGGGACGAGACCAATGGTGAGCCGCGCGACGGCGGGCGTGGTGGCGGGATGGGCGTGAGCGGCGGCGGCGGCGGCGAAGGCCAGCGCAACGAGGCAGACGCTGCGGGAGAGGCGTGAGATGTAATTCTTAGTCATGTTTCTGATTCGAGATGCAGAGGCAGCACAAGACTGGGCGATCGGCTGCTGTGCGAAGGAAGAGAGGGGGGGGGGGAGCCGACAGGTCCTATATAACGGTCTTGCTGTGCGACAAATTGAGGGCGGAACCAGCCAGAAAATTGTCAAATCGATTGTTATCGTTTGTGTGCCTTTCATTCACACACACGTGCATGCTGCAGCCTTGCAAGAGAAGTGTCAGCCTTGGCAAATCATGATGCATGGCCCCCTCGGGCGTCCAAGTTGGTGCGGGCATCGTCTTTGGTACTGAGTACGGAGTACCTCTTGACCGTATTGCTGCAGGCACTGGCCCAATGGGCAGGGGTCAGAGAGATGTGATGTGGGTTTCTTGAGCAACTGATTTTGCATCAATTGTCGGTTGGTTGGGGAACTTGGGGTCCCTCTCTTGTGTAACCCATCTCCAGCCGGGTACCAGGACGGCAAGTCCGAGAGGGAGGGACGGAATGGCATCTGGTTGGTTTGGATGAGACTTGGCGGTGATGCATGTGATCGTGTAATTATGATGTCTAGGGACTTGGGTTTTGGACAATCCAGACGCTCCATGGGTGCATGGCTGGTTGATTGGACGCGTGTTGGTTGACAGAAGCATACTGGGTGTGCTGGTGCGGCTGAACCTGGGCGACGGCTCAAACAGAGTCACGTTAGCTACCGGGATTTGGCAACATTCCTTGGGAAAATCTTGCGGTTCTGATATCCCCGTGTTCTCCTCGTCATCAGGGCAGCTCCTGTAGGTTCAGCCCTACGAAATGACCACTATTGCACGACAGACATATATAGACCGAGAAGGTCGCCAAGACTAGGAGTAGTTTGGAAAATGTAATTACTCGACGGAGACTGCTTGTGCATAAAGAGAGAGAGGAAATGAGAACAATTTTCCCCGCTTGCTTGGCTCCTTGCATCGTTGTGTAGCCCAGTAAACTGCGGGAATCCCTCTAAGCTCCCAACTTGAATACTCAACTAGCAGTTGAGGGGCTAGAAGATGGTAACTAGTAAAGCTTTCTGTGATCCGTATCGAAGTCGCGGGTAGCCCGGCTATCAGCGCCTCTGCCTCTGTTGCCTCTATGCAAATGTGACAATCCTATCGAGATGCCACACAGTAGTCAGAGCGATCGATGCGCAGCCCATTGGCTCTTATAATCCACTGTTTTGGGACGTGCTTCCTTCCCAACCGCCCAACGGCATAGTATTGTTCTCTGCATTGGCCCCGTGCCAGCCATCCAGCTCGACTTCGACAAAGAAACAATTGGCATCATTGATCAGACTCACCGACACATTCTGATTTAAATGCTAAAGATGCATCAAAGTTGGTGAAAAAATCGGCAAAGCCATCGATAGATGGCGCTGGAAATAATTCCGCGATTTTGTTTGTTTGCTCCATCTCACACCGGTACGGCTTCTCGCAGTCTTACTTGCGCCCGCAACATTGAATTTCTAAGCTGCTGGAACTCTCAAACAACTTGCTTGCAAAAATATGCATTGAGCTAAAAAAAAAAAAAAAGATGGCTTCATGCACGACAACTCACCGGTTTTAGTTGATTATGGCCGTAGCTTGTAATAGAAGATGGGCGCCGCTGCTGTAGGTTCGCGCAACGCACTAACACTGGCATCATTCAATAGTAGAAAACAATTTCGATTGGTCTTTTCAAGTCTCATATGTTTATTTCGTAATTCACTCCTGAAAAATCTCTCAGGTTTTTCTTTTTTTATACATTACAAAGCTAGTGTAGACATCGTATGCGCGTTCGAATCACCACCCAGCATTCGAGTCTAGCAAAAACAGCCAACGAGCCGTCACCACCAAAAATCTCTGCCATCGCCCCAACCGCAAACCCACCTGCATCACCCAAGCCTGATTACAACATCCCCCGGAGTTGCCCTGTACCCCGATCATCAAATAATTACCTTTTGCTACGTATTCTAGACTCTGATCTGCCTACATCGCATCTCTCATCCGTCCAGGCCCGCTCCAGACGCCACAACAACGCCTCACCACCTCCAACCGCATACACACACACACACACAACTCACACAACGCAACCATGTCACAGCACTCCCTCCTCGATCCGTCCATCTTTTCCAGCCTCGAGTCCAAGCTCGAAGAGGAGACGCGCATCCGCGACGCCCTCACACAGATCCTCCAGCGCCTCGAGCGTTCCGTCGGCGCCGCTCAAGGCCTGCTCACAAAGGTGCACTCGACGCCGCGCGCCAGCTGTCCGTCTTTTCCGCTTCTTCTCGTTTTTATACGCATCCCCCCCCCCCAGCGGCTGACCAATGAACTACCCAGATCCTCAATTGGTGACGCAGCTCGAGGCCGCCGTCAAAGATGAAGCCGTCATCGTAGCCGAGCTCAACGAGCTCGCCTCCAAGCACCCCTACTACAAGTTTCGTCGCCCACCTGCTTTTTTTTCCCCTTCACTCTGCGCTCACCAGCTGACCTTTGAAACTTTCAGGTACAACTCGCGCTGGGCGCGCATCATGCAAAACGCCATCGGCACCGTCCTCTACACTGCCTGGCTCGGGGGCTTCGCCGCCCTCACCAACGGCTCCTCCGACCTTGGCCAACTGCTCACCCTCGAGCAGGTTGGCGCCGTCTTTGCCGTGCCCACTAACCTCAAGGACCGCGACGCCTTTCACCTCACCATCGAAGAGTACCTGCTTGCCCTGACGGACCTGACGCAGGAGCTCGGCCGCCTCGCCACCAACGCCGTCACCCTCGGCGACTTTGCGCTGCCGCTGACCGTTAGCGCCTTTCTAAAGGACCTGTTTGCCGGCTTCCAACTGCTCAACCTCAAGAATGACATTCTCCGCAAGAGGGCCGATGCCGTCAAGTACGACGTCAAGAGGGTCGAGGATGTCGTCTACGACTTGAGCCTGCGCGGCCTGGTGCCGAGACCAGGTGCGGCGGATGCCGAGATGAAGTCGGAATAAAAGGGCAATCTAGTCAAATTTATCCATAGGTAGTTTCAAATCATCATCTAGTATTGGCTATCAAGTAAGAATAAAAACGCTGCGAGTGCGTCAATTGAGGCCAACCTATACAGCAACACAAATAAATCCCAAGCCGTCCACCTCCAGCATAGCAATAATATTGTTCACCTTGGATAGAGCCCACGTGGAAAAAGAAAAAAAGAATTCTTGATGATGTTACAGATTCATTTCTGGGACCTTCATATCCCATGGTAGGAAATGAAAAATACAAAAAAAGCAATGGAAACCAACCAACCCAGATATTGGATGTAGCTTTAGATGCCCAAACGCCAAGATATGATGCTTTCCGCCCTCCTTACTCCATTAGAAATACTCGCAAAAAACCTCAGTCGTGTCGGAATGTGCACTGGTCACCACGAGCACACTTGCCCTGCTGCCAAAACGTGCACGCCTTGGTGCCGATCAAAGCCTTGTTGGCTGGTTTATGCGGTGGCAGCGTCGCCTTCGTCTTTTTCCGATTCTCGCGGTATGAGTCGTCGCGGTTGTTATCGTTACGGCTGCGATCCCGATCCCAGTCTCGTCCTCGTCCTCGATCCTGATCCCGATCATCGTCCCGCTCCCAATCACGTTCCTTGTCTCCGCCCGACGCCTGTGCCTGTAGCTGCGGCTGCTGCTGCTGCTGCTGTGATACTTGTCCTTGTGCCATTTGCATCATCATCTGGTATGCAGCATCGCTGCTGGGTTGGGATGATTGTTGTGGACCCTGGTTGATGGCGGACAAGATGGAATGCAGCTGACTGTCATTAATATGACCATGTTGCTGAGGTGCAGGCGCAGGCGCAGGCGCAGGCGGTATCGCTGCTGCTGAGTTGCCGCCATTCATCTGCTGCAGGATGGCCAAGTAAGGTGCATATTCTTGCTGCTGTGCGTAGGACCAGTTTTGCATGCTCTGTGCAAGAGCCGCCGGTCCAGCATCTGCTGCAGCTCTGGCACGTCTTTCATCTTCTCTGCGTTGCCTTGCTGGTGCTTCCTTGTTGTAGCCAAACCACCACTCTTTGACCTTGTCTTCGTACTGAAGCATCCAATCTGGAGGGGCGTTGGCCGGGTATGGCTTCCCTGTTAGATACTGCGCAACAGCCTCGATAACCTGGCCGGCAGCCTGTGTAGTGGCGTCGGCGTATCTATATGGCTGTGAGAGATCTCCATAGACGGGGTTTGGGTCGCGCCAAGCAGCAATTTTGTCTGAACGCAGCCACGCAAGGATACCCTCCTCTGCTGCGAGGCCAGCAATCAGGGGAACGTTGCTTGCTGCGATCGAAATAGGCTGCTGGGCCGCAGCGGGAGCTGAGGTCGGCTGATTCGCGTATGAGGCAGAATTGTTGTTCTTGAGGCGTCCAAGAATCGCATCGAGCTTGTTGACAGGACCTTGCTTGGCATCAAGACGCTGCACTGCCGCAAGCAATGCCTGGTCCACACCCATTTGTTGCTCATCGGCCCAGCGTCGCTGAATTTCAGCAAACTTGGGATCTTCACTTGGTAGCTGCCCAACTTTGCCAGCAACAGTAGGCTTCGTGGCATCCAGAGGGGGTGATTTCGGCGTTGGCGGAATATCATTGGGGTCGGTGTATATAGCCATCAATTCCCGTTGCTCTCTCTCAGCGATACGCTTCTGCTCTTCAGTCGAAAAGTCAACGGTACCACCACGAGTGATAAAATTCTTGCTTCTCGTATCTGCTGTTAGCCCAGAAAAGTCCGTTTCTACAGGGCCAGTCCATGGTTGGTACGGGACATCGTCATCGTCCTCATCCTCATCCATCCCGACACGCTGCTTCAGCATCATGCCTTCAGACTTGTCATCGGCTGCATCGCGAATCATATTCATGGCGCGTCCTTCATCTTCGTTATCGTCCTTCTGGAAAATCCTGACTTGAACGAGGTCATGATCCGGCTTCCACGTAACACGCAGTTTGCGACGCTCCAACTTTCGCAGCCTCCTCGCCTTTGCCGCAGGAGGCTCGCTGTCGTCTTCAACTTCAGCCTCCTTAAAGGCAGTGGCAGCAGCAGCTGCTTCAGCCTTTGGTGCATTGATTGAGTCCAGAAGTGATGCAATGCCAGACAGTGCACTAGATGTTGCCGTCGGCGCTGGCTTCGGCACTGACACCTTCGCTGGCTCGGTCTTGCTGTCGGATACTTTACGGGCCGAGATCTTTGACTTCTCGTCACTAGAAGGTGCAGGGCTGCTTGCACTGGCTGCAACTTCTGACTTGGAGACGGGTTTGACAGCTGGTCTGCTTTTGCCGGGCAAAATAGAACTTGCAGCGGGCTTAGAAATTGCTTGCGGTTGCGCCTTCGGTTGGGCAAGTTTCTTCAGTAGCGAGCTGCTCGGTAGCTCAACAACAACCTTCTTGACGGTTCGGCTGTCCGAGTCGTCTTCCCGACTTCGCTTCGTCGTCGCATCAGAAGCGGGTTTGGCTACCGCCTTTGCCCTACTAGCGGCCGATGTGCCTGTATAGCCAGTAGCTGTCTCAGACTCGCTTGCTTTCATGACCTTTTTGATCTTGGCATTGATGTCTTGAATGATCTCCTTGATGTCCGCGTCACCCTTGTCACCGAAGCGCTTGCGCACAGTTTCGAAGTTTGTGGTGTCAATGATCTTCTTGGTCATGCGGAAGAGCGAGATGAGCTCAAGTACAATCTTGGGGAGTTTGCCTGTAAAATCAGCAGCCTTGATGCAAGATATTAAAGCATTGATCAGGCTGAGAATAAGTTTTTGATGGCCGCCCAGATTATCCAAGACGGCGTCATCAGCATACTCCACTGTTGAGTCCAGGGCACGATAAAATGCTTCCTTCTTCTGTTCATAATCGGCTTTGCTTGCTGCAACTTCGGGTTCTGGTTTTTTGTCCTTGATTATTAGGTCAAGCTCCTGTTTCGCCTTGTTCATATCGCCTCTTAGTTTAATGAATAGGTCACCGGCCTGTTGCACGCGCTGCGCAATCGACGAGCTAGTACGGGCAACGGAAGGATCAATATGCACAATACCGATAGCGTCCCAGCTTGCTGCCTCCACAGGATCTGTCGGCCTCACAGCGGAACGAATAGGCTTGCTTTGGTCACCTTCCAGCTCCTTTTTCGCCTTTTTTCCAGCTTTGTTCTTGACGGCCTCGTCTGATTTCATCTGCTCCTTGAACGCATGCGGATACTCTGTGTACTTGGGTCGACGCTTGCCCATAGCCTTCATAGACGCTTCGAATTGGTCCAGGAGATCCTTTGCTTCCATACGTCTCTCATTCAGGCCTGCTCGGTCGGGTGCCGGGCGGTACTGGCTCGTGAATCTTCCTTGAATTTCGCAAGGTAGGCTATAGCCCAATTCGGGTATCATGGCCTTGCCGGATCGAGGTGGTAGCGTGACGAGGGGTGCAAGCTTATCATAGCTCTTAGGAGCCGGCATCTTCATACTTCCGTCAAACACGAGGTGTGGCAGACCTTTTATTGATGGGTATTTGGCTTGGGCGGTTTTGCCGCGCTTATTGAATTTGATGAGCTGATCTTGGTCTTCAGCCGAGGGTACGGGAGCAGGAAAGCCGTCCATGTCTTCTGCTTTCTTTCCTGATACCTCTGGCGTTGAATCCTGCGAGCCTTCAGAACCCGAGTTCGCAGATCTCTTTCTCTTCTTGATGGCGGAGCCCGCCGCGTCAACAGATGGATAGGCATTTGGCATGTAGGGCGCATTTTGCTGCATCGAATTTTGTTGAACAGCGGCTGGTTGTGCATGAAAGGTATGCATCCCATCTCGATAAGCCTGTCTCGATGGCTGTTGTGCATCAAGTTGCTCATTCTGCAGTGAGAATTGCTGCCTTTCTGTGGTATAGCTCAGGCGGGGGTCGGTTTGATACTGCGTCTGACTACTAGATGCCTGGCCAAGGCCTGAGCTGTGAGAAAATGCACCCTGTGGCTGAGCTGCTACCTGCTGATTTTGTGCGAACGCACCATGCTGCTCTGGCTGACGGTTGACTTGATGTTGCTGCAAGTGCGCTTGGGGAAATTGTTGCGGTTGTTGGCGGAACGCTCCGTTTTCTTGAGGAGGGTAAGGATAGTTATGCTGGGCGTACGCTTGCCCTCCGTCCAAGTGATCGACATTGCCTCCCGCATTCGGCTTGGCTCCATGTGTATACAAATTTGGATGTACATTATGGAAAGCAGGATCAATGACATCCTGTCCCTGTTGACCATACTGTTGTGTCTGGAACGTCGGTTGGTTCGTGGAACTGGCATGTAGCGACTGTGTTTGCATGTAAGGATTGGCAGGTGCAGCAGACGCGTCGAAGAATGTCGCAGGGTCTTGGTGAAAGTCTGAAAAGTCGGTCGGATGGCCTGCTATATGCTGGGCCCATTGCTGGTTCGGATCGAACGCGGCTCCTTCGTCGCCGTAGCCAAAGCTAGATTGCCATGCATCCTGCTGCCCGTTGCCGTCGTCTTGGCCGGGGTTAGACCACGACTGCATTTTAACCAGAGGGAATTATATATGGCAGCATGAACAGTGCATCAGCGTATCGAGAAAGAAAAAAAAGCTATTACTATGAACTAGCATCAGTAAACCAGTTTCTTATCTGCATCCACAGGGCAACGGTGCAATGGTGTGGACAGAACCAACATGGACTCCGTGACGAAGCCATTTCAGGTAAAGATGGGGAGCTGCGGAAGAGAGGAGAGCGACAGGTACTTACCCGCGTTGGTTTGGTACAACGATACTTGTGGACAAGGAGGGTGGTGTGGTGAAGCGCGCTATTCCAAATCGGGGGTACAAAGGTACAAGGGCTTGCACTCGTGAAGAGTCAGGGCGACAGCGATCTGAGAAAAGGGAGGATTAGCCTGAGAAGTTTTATGTGGTATTGGCGGTGATCATTGGTGTATGGAAAAATGAGTCGTAGAGAAGACTGTAGCTGCGCCGGTCGGCCGCGTTGTCCCGTTGCAAATATTTTTCGCACAACCTGGGTCGCTACACTTGGGATTGCGACCGACAGCGGAAGGCTGTAGTTGATGAGAGCAAAATGACTTGGCGAGCTGCCAATCGTATTTTGTGATGAAATGGGGAGATTGATTAAAGGTTTGTGTCAGACGCCAACCGTAGAACGGTTCCTGCAGCTGTTGTTCTGCCTATGCCTCCAGCGAGATACACCACGGCGAACGCCTAGGCGCAACTCGTAGTTGCATGCCAAGACTCTCGTGCTGTAGCACGCGACAGAGGCACATCGAGGCAAAGCGCGAAAAGGTTTGAGATGGCACAGTACAGCACCACGGGGATACTTGCGATACTGGCTCCCGGTCTTCCTTCTCTTCGACTTTCACCTCGACTGCGCTAGTCAAGGAAACACCAGTGTTGCGACCAAGACGCGGCACGCGAGCGAGCTTTCAACTTG
The DNA here is from genome assembly GCA_030782805.1 of Aschersonia sp. MBC 622. Lineage (NCBI taxonomy): Eukaryota > Fungi > Ascomycota > Sordariomycetes > Hypocreales > Clavicipitaceae > Aschersonia > Aschersonia sp. MBC 622. Next base: position 64,685 of record JARJPL010000042.1, read on the forward strand.
TTGCCTTGTTGCTAGTTTAATTGGCCAACGCTTTAATCTCGGCGTGTTTAACCACAAGACGCCAGAAATCACAATATACAATCGATGAATTCGATTTATGCAGCAGGCGCGGCAGCGAACGGGGCCTGGGACATCGGGTGCGGGTGTGGGAAGAGGATCAGTAGCCAGGAGGGAATAAAAGAGAAGCATACCCAATTGATCCTCCTGTGCAAGGCAGTTTAAACGAATGATGCGATCTGGGTGGATGAGGTTGCGCAATCGATGACCTCTCGTGATGATTTACAGTATATGAAGCCTGCGCAGGTGCCTAGCCTTGACAAACGCCGTGACTGCAGCTTCAATACTGCGAAGGACAAATATGTAGGATCGGGCGCGACACCAGTATCGGCAGCAGTAATTATCTGCGGCGCCGTGAGCCTCACGAGACCTCGCGACGCTGGATTAATTGCGACCGGAGGGCTAGTTGTTGATGTCGCGGATGATGGGGAGATGTGATCGCTAGAAAGCTGCGGCTGGGCACGAAAAGTAAGAAAGGGAGTCCGCGTTGTGTGCCTGGTAAATGAGGCATCAACGCTTTGATGTGGCTGGTGCCCGTGGCTTTGAATTTCGTCAACGCTAAAAGTCCGCTGCGGCGAGGTTACAGCGCATCATTGGCATGTTTTGCTGCAAAGTCTAGCCCGTCACAAGGACAACATCCACTGTAATCCGAGGCTGGTGGCAGGTGAACTCAACAGTGAACCTCCGCCGGAGCTTCCAACCACCACCCGCTCCAGTTACGTTTTGGTGGGGTTCGAGCTCCAACAACTTGTCTGCTTCGGAGCTGTCATCGTGGCCTCTTGCACGACAACACCAACTTATGTCGCTTAGCGCCTTGCGCATGAAATTTGTTTTTGTTTATCTTGGCAGCACTTTCGGATTGGCTTCCTAGTTCACTGCCGTGAATACATTTGCAACCCTTAACCAGACCGCTACTACTTTTCCAGGGCCAGTGTTAACCATGGCGACCAAAGGAAACACTCTGCGCGATCGCCAGATTGGTATGCCAGCGAGGGTGCGGCAATTTTCCGTTTCAATGATGCTAATATAGAGTACAGCTTCTTTGAAAAAGATTCTCAACCTCAACGAGACGGTCGACTCGAGCGAAGGTGAAGAGGTCCATGCCAATGGCCTCCTGGCACCAGTAGCACCTATTCTAGACGCCGATGGCAACCCGATCTGGAAAGTCCTTGTCTTCGATGACCTGGGAAGAGATGTTATCAGCAGTGTAATGCGTGTGAGCGACCTGCGATCAATGGGCGTCACCATGCACATGTATGCGTAATCACATCGCCCTTCTCCGCTGGCCGGCTAACCATGGATAGGCACATTGGAACAGTCCGACACCAAATTCCCGACGTACCAGTCATTTACCTGCTCGAGCCTTCACCAAAAAATATGCAGGCCATTACCAACGATCTACAAAAGGGCCTTTATTCACCTGCCTACATCAACTTGCTTTCGTCCATGCCTCGCGTCGTTCTTGAGGATTTCGCCACGCAGACTGCCACAGCCGGAACCTCGGAGAACATTGCGCAGTTGTTTGACCAGTATCTGAACTTTATTGTGGCTGAGCCAGATCTGTTCAGCTTGGGCATGCAAAAGGAACACACTTACTGGGCTTTGAATAGCGCCAAGACGAGCGACGAACAATTAGAAGCTGTCGTCGACAGAATAGTCAGCGGTCTCTTTAGCGTCATTGTCACCATGGGTAAGCATACACCAGGGCAAAAACATTTTGTGTCGATTCAATTAATGACGATCGTATTTAGGTGTCATTCCTATCATCCGCTGTCCAAAGGGCGCCGCTGCCGAGATGGTAGCACAGAGGCTTGACCGAAAGCTTCGCGACCATATCCTCAACTCCAAAGATAACCTGTTTTCGAATTCGCGATCAGTAGCAGCCAGTACGCCACAGTCCAGACCGGTTCTCATCCTACTAGATCGCAACGTCGACTTGATACCGATGCTCTCTCACTCTTGGACATACCAGTCACTGGTCCACGACGTTCTAAACATGAAGCTCAACCGCATTACCATCGAAACTCCGGTTGACGAAAGTAACCCCAGCAGAGGTACTTCAAAGAAAGCTTATGACCTGAACGCTAGCGACTTCTTCTGGGCCAAAAATGCGCTCGTACCTTTCCCTCAAGTTGCCGAGGACATTGACGCCGAGCTCACAAAATACAAAGAGGAGACGGCAGCCATAACGAAAAAGACTGGTGTTTCAAGTTTGGAAGACTTGCAGAACGATACTAGCGCCAGCGCTCAACATCTCAAGGCAGCAATAACACTTCTTCCTGAGATGAGAGAACGAAAGGGTGTCCTTGACATGCACATGAACATATTGGCGGCGCTATTGTCCGGAATCAAGGACCGTCAGTTGGACAATTTCTTCCAGGTGGAAGAAAATGTGATGAAGCAGACCAAGGCTCAGATCATGGAAATTATCAAGGACCAGAACAAGGGCAATGATTCCACAGATAAACTACGACTGTTTGTCATATGGTTTCTCAGCACAGAGCAAGAGGTAGCTCGGGCTGACTTTGAGTCGTTTGAGAAGGCGCTTGCTGAGGCTGGAGCTGATGTTTCGTCCTTGTCCTATGTTCGACAGTAAGTAATGGGTGCACTGCCAGTGACTATTTCCGGCTAACATGGCACAGGGTTCGCGCCACGACGAAAATGACACAGCTTACGACAATCAACAACAACTCGAATCAAACTGCGTCTTCCGACCTGTTTGGTAGATTTTCGTCTATTTCCTCGCGCCTGACCGACCGTTTGAAAGAAACTGGCGTGCCGACTGGCCTGTCATCTAATTTCGAGTCTCTGATTAGCGGCGTCAAGAACTTCCTTCCCGCCGACCGAGATCTTACCATTACCAAGATTGTAGAGTCTATTATGGAGCCTGCTACGGCTTCCTCTTCGGCCATTGCCAAGACAGAGCATTACTTGTACTTTGATCCGCGATCGGCAAACGCTCGCGGTACACTGCCGCCCCCCAGCACCATGCGTACCGGTGGAAGCGCGCCTGGCGGCATGCCTGGCCAAGCTGGCCCTGGACAGGCCGCAAGCTTTGGCCAAAGAAGGCAGGGCTTCAGCGAGGCTGTCGTGTTCACGGTCGGTGGTGGCAGCATGGAAGAGTATGGCAACCTGCAAGAATGGGTCACACGAGCTGGCGGCGAAAAGACGAAAAAGAGGGTTGTATACGGCAGTACAGAGCTGCTGAATGCCCGGGCATTTATTTCGGAGGAGCTAGAGCGTCTCGGGAAGGAGCTTTCGTCATAATTAATTACAGAGCAGAGCAGTAAATATTACCATATCAAATGTTTCTCATAAACAGTGTCCGGCGCACTGGTTCATTTTGGTGTTTCCTCCACGCTACGAACTCGTCTTGGCGAAGTTGCTAATCTCATTGACCAGAGAGGTAAATGGTTACAGGGTCTCCAAATCAGCGGACAGTTATGGAAAGTGTCTTCAACTTGCTAAACTTGGATATATATTTTCTATTCCCCCTGTTTTTCTGTCAGCAGACTTAGGATACCTCTTGCAGCAATCTCGCAGCCAGGCCCATTTGCGCTGCATGCCGCTGCCATTTCTGCTGCCTTTTGGCGCATGGCCTTTGCGGATTTTCCTAGCACGACTTCTAGCAATATCGGTGCCAGCTCAGTTTCATTGCGGCGCATGGTGATAGTTGCCAATCTTGCCAACCCCAAAATACTCTACTCGTCGAGCGAAATCATAAGTGTCGAGCCACACTGGCAGGACAATCTGCGGAACGCCGGCGCTGGATATTTAGTCAGCTCATCTATACATTCTGAGAAGAAAAAGTGCCGAAAAAAAAAGCTGTTAGAGGGGAGTCGTCATACCTGACTGCTTCAAAGTAAGTGTTTGCACCACCGTGGTTGACTGAACATACGACGGAGCCAGACTTTAAGATTGAAGTCGGCTCCGACAATAACCAATCCACAATCAGTAGTCGTTCATCATCGGTGACAACTCCAGCCTCCTTGTACAAGTCTGAATGGTCCGGTTCCTCATCAGTCTTGCCCCGGTTGACCTTCCACAGCACTTGTAGATGTTGCTTCTGATGTGTTGCAGCGTCGAGCAGACACTTGATGGCCCCCGCAAGGTGCATGTTGGTGTCTTTCTGATACGCCACGTGCGTTCCAAGATTGATGTAGACGGTCGGCCGCCGCCGTAACCATGCTGCCAACTTGGGATCGGCTTCCTCTATGGCGGCTGTCGATCGCACGATTGGTCCACAAGAAACAATGTGCTCTGGTATCTCGGAGAATGGAAAGTCGACGGTCGGGCTGCTGGGTATGAAGATTTTGAGGCCCTTGGGGACATCGTATGACAGGCGACCCCAGTCTCCATATAATATCTCCTTGTCCGTCTTCTCCCACAGATGCACCGCATTGTTGTGTACCCAACTACTTAGCCCTTGCTTGCGCCATTCTCGCTGGTAATACAAGGCAACGGGGATCATGTAGAATGGGACAGGATAGGGAATCAAAGATGCGGTTCTAGTCGTGGTACAGAGTAAGTTAAGACATGCTGGATGAACCTTGATCAAGCACTTACGGCGGATGCTTCCAGAATGACTCGTATCGAGGCTGGCTGCCCAGAATGAACTCGCGGTAGGTATTCGGCGACAAGACGCACCACGGCGTCTTTATATTGTAGCAAACGGTAATTGCAGGAGTCAAAATATTATCCACAACGAGTAGGTTGGCCTTGACCGACTGAACAACATCTCTGACCTGCAGCGTCAAGTCGAGCAGCTCGTCGGCGTTCCACGGCACCACCACGCGGGGCATCAGCACCGCGGCGCGTGACGCATTCCATACTGTCGGGGCCAGGGCCGTAGTTTCTTGCCACTGATGCTCAGCACGGTTAAAGAGGCATTCTTTCCATGTCGGGCCCGACAATTCGTGAAAAGCAACATCGCGCCCACCAGTCGCCTGTGCTGCATCGTTGAGGGCCTCGACGGCCGGCCGCAGCGGGTTGAATGAGCAAATGTGCAGCTCGACGTCGGCTTTGGATGATTGAAGCCATTCGAGGACGGCGAGATGGACATTGGCCTGGCCGAGCTCGGAATTGGTGAGAAATAAAAGTCGCTGCTTTGCCATTTTTTTTTCTTTTTCTTTTTTTTTGCTCGGCAAGATCAAGTCGCTCTCTCGAGCAAAAGCTCGCCGGCGACTCTTTTCAATTTAACCTGACGAGAGCACAATTGAGAAGTTTTCTCATATGCTGCAAAACATGATTTTCTTCGAGCATAACTGAAAACCAATATGGAAAAAAAAAAAAAAAAAATCTTAATTTGCCCTCAGGCCTTGCTTGACATGATTGGAGCCGGTCTGGTCTCGGTGACCATGGAGCTGCTGGAAGCTCCGCACAGCTCGGCATTTGGAGAATTGGAGTAACTAAACTATTCACTGGGAGAGAGAAACGCAAACGGCCGAGGGACAAAGGTCAACAGATGTCCAAGGCGGTCTTCTGTAACATTCTGTACTTAGTAGCGTGTTGTTGAGCTTCATTTCACCGCCAAGACGAGTCCACCATCATTTGATTCTTATGCTTATATCGCATTCACGCCCCCAGCCCCCCCGCCGCGGAGCCCGGATGATCTTTACTAAATCCTCCGAGCGCCGCATAGACATGCTCATATGGTCAGTATTAGTACGGATACCTTTTTTGCCTTGGCCTATCAATCTATCCAGTTTCAGAGTCTTTTCAGTTACAAGCCCTCCCACTGAAAGTTGAGCTTCTGAATCATATCCATAGTTTGCCTTTACCAGGCCCATCCATCCATACTGGTACATATCCCTCACCGTGGCCCGCTGATTTTCCTCATTCTTCTTCTGACCCTGGCTATCGTAAATCCGAGGGCGACACTCGCTCGCAATGTTTATTTTATTTTTTTCCCCTGTGAAAGTTGCCCCCAACCCTGAGCCCCATCAAAAGCGGCCACAAATAGACCTACCTACAATCAAGGGGCGCGTGGATGTGCATCTCTCTTATCTGATCCTGCTAAAGTTTTCGCGAGGTGTAGACGAGGCAAAACCTCCTGTTGGATTCTAATCACTCTGCTCGCTCGCCAAATCGGGTTTTTTTTTTTTTTTTCTATCTTGAATCACGGCTTTGTGGTAAGCTGATTTGCGGTCTTGAAGACGCGCGTGCATACTGGTAGCAACATGGCAGCCGAAAACAAAGACGATGCCTCGCGTGAGAAGGAAAGCAGTCCTCAAGCCGCTTCTGCTGGGGTTGTTGATGCGGCTATAGCAGACGAAAAGTCTACGAAGCAAAAGCACCTGGTATGTCGACTGCGTAACGGGGGCCGCCGTATCTACACTGTCCTCTCTACTGACTTTTGGGCAATCAACAGGACATTGGGGGCTTCTTTGTCTACTTTCAACTCCTCTTTGCGGCTCAACCGACCGTCGTCGACTACGCCCTGATAGTCGTAGGAACAATATGCGCCGCCGGTGCCGGTGTTCCTTTCCCTCTGATGGGCGTCTTGTTTGGTCAGCTCGTCGACAACTTCAACAGCGCCACATGTGCCGCGCAAGACGGCCCAGGACAAGACCCCTTTCGCTACGAGTCGGCCATCAACGACAAGGTCATCAAGACGGCCTGGATCGGCGCCATTGCGCTGGTACTCATCTACTGCCACCTCACCTGCTGGGGCGTCATCAGCCAGCGCCTCGCCCGCCGCATGCGCAACCACTACGTCGCGTCTCTTCTGCGCCAGCCGCCGTCCTTTTTCGACACGCGCGGCTCTGCGGGCGAGGTGTCGAGTCGATTGCAGAGCGACATTGCCGCTATTCAGTCGGGCACGTCGGAAAAGGTTGGGACAATCATCACGACCTTTAGCTTCATCATTACGGTCTTCGTCATTGCCTTTTCCACACAGCCAAGCCTGGCTGGCATCTTGATTTCTGTGATGCCCGCCTTTCTCATCTCTGGCTACCTCAGCAGCAAGTACATTGCAAAATTCATGGGCCTGCAGAACGAGGGTACCTCCAACGCCTCGTCAATTGCGTCCGAGGCCTTGTCGCACATACCCGTCGTTCACGCCTTTGGCGCTGCCGCCCGTCTTGAAAAGATGTTTACCGACTTCATGACGGAGGCCCGAGGCAACGCCATAAAAAAGGCCGCCGTAGCCTCTATTCAAACTGGCATGCTATACTTTATCGCGTACTCTGCCAACGCACTGGCATTCTGGCAGGGCAGTAACCGCATTGCAGCGGCTTTTGCCAACAACACTGGAGGCTCATCTATTGGACAGATTTATGCCATTGTCTATCTCCTAATTGACGGTAAGAGTTGAAGCACGTCTCTCAGCTTGTATCCGTTTACTGACATTCTGAATAGCATGCGTGATGCTTGGTGGGTTGGCGCCTCTGGTACCTTTCTTGGGTAGTGCTGTTGCGGCTTACAAGCGTCTGATGGAGGACATTGCCACTCCATCATCCATCGATGGTACTTCAGAGTCTGGAGTTCACCTACCCGTCGAAGCCGACAAGATCATCGCTTTTCGAAATGTCACTTTTGAGTATCCTACGCGCCCCGGCCAGCCAGCTCTTCGAGACGTCAATCTTGAGTTCCCCGCCGGAAAGCATACAGCCCTCGTCGGCCTATCAGGTAGTGGAAAATCGACAGTCGCCTCCCTCATAGCGCGCCTACATGATCCGACTGCCGGAAAGATTGAAATGTGCGGTCAGGATCTTTGCAAACTCAATGTGAGGTCTCTTCGAAGCACCATGACATTTGTTCAGCAGCAACCTTCTCTCTTTGGCTGCTCTATTCTGGAGAACATTGCCCTCGGATTGGTCAACTCCCCTCGCCCCGAACATCAGGACCTGAAAGATGTTATTGGAGGACCCATTCTTGCCGAGGCGGCTACCAAAGGCCAAGATGCCATGTCGTGGGCATCCTCGCAGGGCCCGGCTGTTGCTCGTATCGTTGAGCTTGTGCGAGAAGCCGCTGAGAAGGCTGACGCCTCGATATTCATCGAAAAGCTGGCCTCTGGGTACGGCACATCTGTTGGACCCTCCGGTACCTTTGTGAGTGGTGGCCAGCGTCAGCGAATCGCCCTCGCGCAAGCCCTCATCCGAGATCCCGAGATCCTGATCCTAGATGAAGCCACTGCCAGCGTTGACTCGTCGAGTGAGCGTAAAATCCAGGCCGCTATCGAACGCGAGGCAAGTTCTGGCAAGCGAACAATCATCTCCATCGCACATCGCCTTTCCACAATTCGTGGCGCCGATAACATTGTCGTCATGGAAGCTGGCCAGGTTGTCGAGCAGGGCCCATACGACCAATTGATGGCAATCGAGGGTGGTAAATTTGCTCGTCTGGCTCAACTGCAGAAGATGGGGTCTTCGGGGTCAAGCGATGTTGCTGGCTCTCGATCCAGTACTTCCGTGGACGATTTTGACGACAGAGTCAGCAAGACGTCAACCACTATCGGTGATGGCAACGAGGCGCCCGCGCCAAAGGCTGAGCAAAAGGAATCCGGAGATGATGATGCCGAGGATACTTCAGTAAAAGCGCCATTCAGTAGCGTCATGCGAGGAATAAGCTGGCTGATTCGCCCGTCACTGGGATGGTTGCTTATTGCACTTTTGGCGGCTGCTATTGTCGGTGGCACTTTCTCTGGCTCCGGTCTCATTTTTGGCTACACTGTCAGCGCTCTCAACCCTTGCCAGAGTACTGTTGAGCGCATCAAGTCCAATGGTCGATTCTTTGGAGGCATGATCTTTATGCTTGGTGGTATCGAGCTGGTGGCAAACTTCCTCGCCTGGTTGGGATTCGGGATTATTGGGGAGAGAATCCTCTTTGCACTTCGAAAGCTCTCCTTCCGATCGCTTCTGGAGCAAAACCTGCAGTGGCATGTGTCTGAGGGACGAACACCGACAAGGCTGTTATCCATCATCACCAAAGATTGCATGTCGATTGGAGGGTTCAGTGGCTCTACATTCGGTACAGTCTTTGCTGTTTGCGTCAACATCATCATTGCCATTGTGGTCTCGCACATCTATGCCTGGAAAATTGCTCTCGTGACTCTGGTCACTATTCCAATCTTGCTCGGCTGTGGCTTCATGCAGCTACGTATGCTGGCGCGATTCGAGGAGCGTCACCACGAGGCTTTCTCGACGGCAAACTCTCTGGCCACTGAAGCTATCCAGTCGATTCGCTCGGTTGCGACGCTTTCTCTGGAAAAGACATATATGAACTCGTACAAGCGCCTCTTGGAGCCCCCAGCCAAGCAAATCGTACAATCGGCAGCATTGACAAACATTCTCCTGGCGCTGTCACACTCAATGTCTGCATTTGTCAACGGATTGACGTACTGGTGGGGTTCACAGCTCATCATGAAAGGAGAGTACACGCAGCGAGACCTCCTCATTGTTCTGGTGGCGATGCTTACCAGTGCTCAGCTCTGGGGTACAATGTTCACCCTTGCGCCAGAGTTCTCAAGGGCTCGCTTGGCAATCTCGCGTGTCATGTCCATTGTGAATATGGGCTCAAATTTGGATCTGTCCGAGTCAAATGATCTGGAGTCATCCGCCGAGGCTAAAGCCCCAAGCCCACTGTCGCATGAGAAAACGGGCGCGACAGTGACCTTCAAGGAAGTCTCCTTCTCCTATCCAAGCAATCCTGATGTGGCTGTCCTCGATCAAGTGTCTTTCGTGATTAAACCAAAGCAGTTTGTTGGCCTGGTAGGACCTTCAGGAGCTGGCAAGAGTACCATCATGAACCTAGTGCAGCGGCTCTATGCCGCCACTTCTGGCGCAGTTCTGATCGATAGCATGGATATTTCCACTCTGCCAGACTCGTTCCGCGATGTCATTGCGCTTGTACCCCAAGATCCGGCCCTCTTCGAAGGAACTATCCGCCACAACGTCGCGTTGGGAGCAGTGCCAGGTCATGATGCAAGCGATGCAGAGATTGAAGAAGCTTGTCGCACAGCCAACATTCACGAAGAAATCATGGCCCTTCCAGACGGTTACAACACAGCCTGTGGTCCTTCCGCATCTCGCCTTTCGGGCGGCCAAAGGCAGCGTGTTGCCATTGCACGCGCCCTCGTCAGGCGCCCGCGACTCTTGTTGCTGGATGAAAGCACCAGTGCCCTCGATGCAGCTGGAGAAGCCGCGCTTCAGAAAGGTCTTGAACGAGCAACGCAGGGAACGACGGTTCTTGCAATTACGCACCGACTTCACACTGTGCACAAGGCAGATATGATTTTCGTTGTCGAGGGTGGTAAGATTGTTGATCGCGGTCGGCATTCGGAGTTGATAGAAAGGAATGAAAGCTACCGGCTCAACGCTATGCAGCAGATGTTGCAGTAGCTTTTTAGACCTTTTTTAGACGAAAAGCATTTAGATTACTTGTTTCCCATTTACTTCATAATATGATTTTCAATTGGTTCAATTCGCTGGTGAATCTGCTGAATCTGCTGAATCTGCTGAACCTGGGCGGCTTCGGCCTTGTTCGCTGCGCTTTGGAGTACAGTGGTAGGTTTGCAAATAGCTCAATCTTTTGCAAAACTTATAATTTACAATTTCAGAGTCAAAAGTGACCTATGAGATGCTATACAAAAAGTTTCGCATTCGTGATGGTGCGGAAAAGTCGAATTCGTGCTACATTTTCTCGAGCATACAACCAACCATGACTCTCGACATCACTGACTATTTCTCAATCGCATTCAAGATTGTCTGTGCGGCAGTATGTCTTCCTCCACCATCTTCTCTGCACAAGGCAGCCAGTTCCGTAGCCTTTGCTTGAAACTTGCTTGACTGAGGCCCGAGAACAACTTGCTTGAGCGCGCGACCCAGCTCATTCGCCTCAACCTTTGGTGCGTGATTCCAGCTGCCAAACTTGCCAATGCCGAGCCATTCGGCTCTCTTTGCAAAGTCATACGTATCGCCCCAAACGGGCAAGATGACCTGCGGCACTCCGGCGCTGGTTTTTTTCCTCCCTGTTAGCTGGACAAACTAATATAGAGAGAGGCAATGGCTTATCGCTTATTGAGAGCGCGCGGGTATAACACTTGCCTGATTGCTTCAAAGAATGAATTAGCTCCTCCATGATTGACTGAACACACGACATGGCCAGATTCCAAGATGCTGGTCGGTTCCACATCCAGCCAAGACACGACACGTAGGTCCTCGGGCCATTTCGCCGTGAAGCTCTTGAGCAAATCTCCAGAGGGATCTGAGCCGTCGCGCTTGTTTAGCTTCCAAAGCACTTGGACGGGTTTTTTGGACTTCTCGCCAGCCTTCAGAAGCTGGTCCAGTGCACCGGCCATGCCTCTTGCGTGCTGCTCGTCGTATGAAGCGTGTGTTCCCAGATTCACCAAGACCGTCGGCCGCTTGGCCAGCCAGCCAGCCAGCTCGCTATCGGCGTCCTGAATGGGCATAGAAGGCCGTATGATGGGACCACAGGGGATCATGTGCTCGGGCTTGACGTCAAATGGAAAATCGATTTCTGGTCGCGAGGCTAGCAGCACCTTGAGGCCTTCAGGTGGGATGATGGAAATGTAGGCCCAGTCGGCATAATCAGTATCAATGGCCTTTTTCATCTTGGTCGCGTGCTCGAGCATGAAAGGGTCATTGTGATTGAGGTACATTTTGCGCACCATGTACCACACCAACGGCATCTGATACCAAGGTACCGGGAACGGGATTGTTGATCGCGGTCTTGAAGTCCCCGTCAATGAGTGCCATGTATCTTACGGGATAGTAGAAAAAGAGAATTGTACTTACGGAGGATACTTCCAGTAGTACTGCTGGTTGGGCTGCTTGGCAAGCGCAAACTCCTTGTAAGTGTTTGGGGACAGAACCATCCATTGCGGCTTCAGCTTGTAGCAGATTGTCACGGCCGGTGTGAAGAGATTATCAACGACGGTCAGATCCGGATCCACGTTTTCAATAATCTTTTCAATCTCCTTGACCAGGCTGCAAAGCTCTTCCGCGGTCCAGGGGCAGGCAATGCGTGTCAACTTTGCCGCCTTGGCCACATTCCAGACTGTCGGTCGGATATCATTGAGCTCTTGGAACTGATGCTCAGGCCTGCCAAACAGGGCATCCTTCCACGAAGGGCCGCCAGAAAGGCTGATGAACTCGAGCCTGGAAGCAGCCGGTTTCTTCTCCTTGTTCAGCTTGCGAATCGAGTCCACGGATGGGCCAAGCGCTGGAAAGGAGCAAATGTAAACTTTTGCCGTCTGATCGAGCTGCAGCAATTCATGGGCAGTCGCGAGAAAGACGTTTGCTTGACCATGCTCAGAGTTGGTCAGCATTAATATTTTCTTTCCATCCGCCATTGTTGCTGTGACAAATTATGTTCTCTTCTCTTGTAGAGCTGCGGTAGCGAGGCCGAGAGTTTGGCTGATGCGAGAATATCAAGCAATTATACGCTAACAAAAGTTACCAGTCATCCAAACAATATAAAATAAGTATCATATTACTATTAAACTAGCTGCTTACGGAGTCCGAGTGTACTTTCGACTCGTCTTTTCGTGTGGCTTATACACTGACATTGGCAATGTGGGTTGTCACGGGCAAGCAAAAGCTGCAGCTAGCAAAGACAAGTACAAATTGAGCCAAGACGAACCGTTACAAGGATAGAGCTACGGCTAGTATCTTCTGCACGTACAAATTACTGCAGAAAGCTGAAACTATACGAGAACCAGCCGTTCTGGGTCAGTTCAAGTAACAGCAGGGATGAGCCCATCAAAATACAACTGGAGTTCACCACACGCGGGCCAAGCACTTTCGAGAAATACCCTTAATATTTCATAAATAGTGTCCACTTGAGTCTGACCTGCCGTCTCTGGATAGTTTCTCCGAAAGCGTTTCTTGAGTGGGAAGCAACTTGTTCCTTTTGAGCTATGGCGCGGTCTTGATCGAGCTCGTACATGCTCAGTCACAGCTTTCGACTGAGCTTATGCTGTTCTTAATTATTATGATTCTTTCGAATATTTTCACGATAGATCTATGGTTTGCGTCTGGTCATGGTAGTGTCGCTTGTCTGTACGAGGCTGAACGCCAAGACATGCCGATGCTTGAAGGCTGAGACTGGTTTACATCCAAATCCTGTTTTTCTCAGTATTTTTTTCCAGACCATGCCTAGCCCAGAGTATACCCGAACCGTGCCGGATAAGTTTAATACCCCTACTTTTTCGCTTTTGCAGTGGCAGTGTACTGACTAGGCTCTACCATGGCAGATTCTATTTACACGCCACGACAGATTCTTGTAACGGGGTCCGGGATGAATGGGGTGGCCCACTTAGTAACCGTAAAAAGCGGGGTACACGGACTATTTAGTTTGGCGACCCATTATCAGATTGATAAGATGGGGGCAATTCTCCAGGCATGGCAAGAATGAGGGGCAAGATGAGGGATTTGTTGCCAACCTTTGTCGGTAGGTATAGCGTGGGGGTGCAAGCGTAACAGCTTCTTCGCATCATGTTTTTTGTTTTGTCCCTTGGCAAGAATCCACAGCACAATTACGAACTAACAAAATAGCTGCACGCTGTCAAAGCCAAGGAACGCTAGCTGTGCGCGGTCACGCCAGAAGATGCGACAACGCATGAGGGCCTCGGGACAAGCTACCTATCTGTTTCTATCCGACGCAAAGGGTGGAATCAAGTGTCTAATTTGAGGACATGATGGCCGATCAGAAGAAAAGTGCCAACGATTTGCGGTTTCTCAGTACATCAAGTGGCCGTCTCACTGCTAGCGTGTGGCACGGATTGTGCAAAAGACACATGACGACGATCTTTTGATGCTAGCACCGTGCGACAGCTCAAGTTGCATCATGACATACCCCACCATACAGGCCAATGATTGGAGACGGGAAGGAAGGCGAGTGACAGAGGGGCAGCTACCGATGAAGTAGCATTTTTGCTCGACGCGTAAACACAGGAAAGAACTGCATTTGTCTTGGCAGGGACACTGTCTATATTTTGTACTCGGGATGCCACTGAAATCTCATGAAATACAACAAAAGCGGAAATACTAGGAAAGCAAGATTGAGACTAGAATCATCATGAGTGCCGACGACAGCATCAATGGGCTCGCAGCTCAGATCTCGGAGCTCGCAAACGGCTTCACAAAAACATTGGCAGACGCAAAAGTCCCCGAGCCCAACTTCACGGCCCAGAGTCCTACCAGCTATGAAGGCTTGACGGGCGACATGTTTCTGCGTCGCCAGGAGCTCCTGGACAAGATCACGGACTTGTGGTATCTTGTTCAAGGTCCCAGCGAGAGCATCTTCAATTACGTTCACACAGTAAGATGGTAGCTATAGCTATGTGTGTGGGTGTAAAAAAAAAAGGATGGTCAACTGACAACTATTCACAGTGTGTCCCGGCACATTATGGCGCTCAACCTCATGAACCACTTTGATTTCTGGTCTGCCGTACCTCTCGAGGGGTCCGCCTCCATCTCTGACATTGCCAAGCACACAAATCTCCCTGAAGAGGTGGCCAAGCGTGTCGTCGAGCACGGATTGACTCTGAGGCTGTTTTCCCCCGAGGGCGACTATCGCGTCACCGGTCGCGTGCAGCATTCGTGCCGGTCTGCTGCGCTGGTCAAGTCGACGGGCCTGCGTGCGCTCGTCTCGACGGTCATTGACGACGCCGGCGCACCAATGCTAGCCATTAACAAGGCGCTCGAACTGCATGCCCGCGGCCAGCCAGCGCTGACCAAGGACATGACCAAGACGGCTTTTGCGCTGCACCAAAAAGGCGCCACAATCGGAAATTATACCACGTCGTGGGAATATATCGAGAATGACGGCGAGGGCGATCGTAAAGGATGGAGACAGAGGAACTTTGTCGAATTCATGCGCTATCTCAAGGAAATTTTCCGATTGGAGGCTGTTTTGGAAAGCTCTTTTGACTGGAAGGCACTTGGAAAGTCTACGATTGTAGATGTAAGTCCATCCCTCGCCTGCTGCATCGTTTCATCAATCCCTGCGCCTGTAACTTGCACAAGCTAACACCATCAATAGATTGGCGGCTCTGGAGGGCACGACTCCTTCTTCCTTGCCGAAAAGTTTCCGGAGCTGAGCATAGTGGTTGAGGACCTTCCCGAAGCGCAGGCATCATTCAACAAGCACCAGCCTGAGGCGCTCAAGGACCGTGTGAGCTTTGTCGCTCATGATTTCTTCAAGCCCCAGACCGTGCAGCCCGACATCTTCCTCATCAAGCTGATCCTTCACGACTGGCCCGACGACGAGTGTGTCAAGATCTTGCGAGGGCTCGTGCCGGCGATGCGCCCGGGCACTCGTGTCTTCTTCCTCGACTTTGTCGGCAAGCAGGAGTCGGAGATTGGACAGCCGCCCATGCCGCGATCGATACAGCAGATGGGCACGGCGACGGACCTGAGAATGATGGCTCTGTTCAATGCCGAGGAGAGGCCCGCCGAGGCTTGGAGAGGCATTTTTAACGCAGCCGATGAGCGTTTCGACATTGTGCGTCTCGAGGCTAATCCGCTGTCCTTTTTTGTCGTCATCGAGGCTGTCTGGCGCGGCTGATGCGCGAGCTTAAGAACCAGAGCTGTTTCTTGATGTGATTCGAGTACAGACTTGGAGAATGCAATACAGAATAAATCTACGATGAACTTTTTACAACTAAACCTCATGGAGGATATATTTCCTGAGCATCTTCAACTTACTTCCGGTATCACTCGGAACTGGGCATTGACAGAGACTGGCTGTTTCTGTCAAAAACTCCACGTTTACGGCACTAGGCTATAAAATGTGCTTAAAAATGCTTCTTTCGTTTTAAACTTGTAAACCGGACCCATACTATGGATCGAAAAGTCACACCTAAAAAGTTGGTAACATTTCATCACACAAGTCACAGCGGCGGGCGGGGGGGAGGAAGCAATGCCGTGCCAAGAACTGGGCAGCACCCATGTAGATCTTTGAGCATGAAATGCATGTGCTATGCCTAGTTATTTTATGGAGGCTGAGGGTGGACCATTTGCATGTAACATGACACCGTCGTAACCCGATGCCCTGGCCAAGAGGCCAAGATTGCATACATGAGAGAGAGATTGCCCCGAGTTGGGCCGTTCATTCCGAGCAAGCTTCTATGCACTTGTATGAGATTCACTCATACTAGCAATTTACCACAGCACACACAGGCTTTGCTATTTACTCTACCACACTGTGACGCGATCTTGGTGTGCCGCCCACCATGGATGGAACCGTCCTGCCCAGCCTCCCAGAGCTGAAGCTCTATACGTCACGAGACAAAGTTGACGCAGAGGCCATTGTACAGGAATGGCTCTCTCGCTTACAGGAGTGCCTCGATCAGAAACGTTTTGACAACTTATCGGAGCTCTTCATCAAAGACTGCTGGTGGCGAGACGTCCTGGGCTTGGCCTGGGACTTTGCAACAAAGCGAGGCCAGGATGAGGTGGGCTCTTATTTGAACAACAGCAAAGCCTCCATCAAAGACCTCAAAGCATGCGACAATGGCGGCCTGAAGCCTGCGCTTATTGAGTGGGCGGGCCAGGCTTGGGTTCAGGCGGCGTTTACCTTTCGCAACGAGCACGGCAAGGGTCGTGGCGTGGTGCGTCTGGAGAATGACGTCGAGACGCGTTGGAAAGCCTGGACAGTCTATACCGAGCTGGAGGAGCTGCATAGTCAAAAGGATCTGGAGGTGCGCCGTCTTCAGAGCCGAGCAGCACGGGAAAAAGAAGCGCAGGTCAATGACACCAGTCATGCCAGCAGAGAGGAGGCAGACGTGCTCATTGTTGGCGCAGGTACGTCTTTACACTGAGCCTCTTTCTATAAAAAAGAAAAAAAAAAGAAAGAAAAAAAAAGTACCTAGTTTGAGAGAAAACGGCTAACGACGTTGGCATACAGGTCAAGCTGGAGTCTCTCTTGGTGCCCGTCTCAAGCACATGGGAGTCAATGCTGTCCTAATTGAAAGGCACCCTGCAGTCGGTGATGCCTGGAGAGCTCGTTACGACTCGGTCACCCTCAATACACCAACCTTTACAGATCACTACCCCTTTATGAAGTATCCAGAAAACTGGCCCGAATGGCTAACTGGCCGCCAATGCGCCGACTTTTTGGAGCACTATTCGCAGCTCATGGGCTTGGACGTGCTGTTAAACACCACCGTCACATCGGTCCAGCGTTCCGGCGACCGATTCACGGTTACAGCCCAGGGACCGCAGGGCGCGCAAGAGTTTCAGCCTCGGCACGTGGTGCTCGCCACCGGCGTCTACGGCGACAAGCCGCTCATCCCGCAGTTCCCCGGCCAGCATCGCTTCAAGGGCACCATCTACCACTCGAGCCAGCGCAAGTCGGGCAGGCTCGTGCCGGATCTATCACAGAAGCGCGTCGTCGTCATTGGCTGCAGCACCAGCGGCCACGACGTTGCGCAAGACTTTGTCAACTGCGGCGCCAAGCAAGTCGTCATGGTGCAGCGCCACCCCATTTTCACCCTGTCGACCGACTCGTGGAAGACGCTGCAGCTGGGGCTGTGGAACATGCCCGGCCTGACGACCGAGGAGGCGGACATTGTGGGAAACTCGCTCCCGATTGCCGTGGTGCGGACAATGAGCATCGGGTTGACGCGCGCGGCGGCGGACATGGACAAGGCGCTGCTCGATGGCCTGCGCGCGGCGGGCATGGCGCTGCGCACGGGGGACGACGGCTACGGGCTCGCGGACCATCAGCTGATCAAAGGCGGCCACTACTATGTCGATCAGGGCGCGTGCGCCATGATTGCGGATGGGCGTATCCGGGTGCACCGCTGCGAGGACGGCGTGCGCGAGATTAGCGAGACGGCGGTGGTGCTGGCGGACGGGACCAGCATCGAGGCGGACGTCGTCGTCTTGGCGACGGGCTTTGAAAAGAACATTGAAAATGTCCGCGCGCTCATGGGCGACGAGGTGGCGAATCAGCTAGTCGGGTTTGGAGACTTGGACGCCGAGCAGGAGAGGACCGGGTGGTGGCGGCCGACGGGTGTAGAGGGCTTCTGGTACATGACTGGTAGCTTCCTGTGGTGTCGTCAGTTTTCGCGGGTTTTGGCTTTGCAGATTGCAGCCAATCTTGAAAAGTAGAATTTGTGTTTAGAGGTGGGAAATAGATGACCTTTTCATGGTTGGAGGTTTTGGAGACGGACTTGTTGCCTTGTTGCCTTGTTGCCTTGTTGCCTTGAAAAGTTGGCCATACACAACACAAGCACAGATAACTTGACTCATTCACATAAATATAATTTATTGTGTCCTTAATTTAACTAAATAAACGAGTACTTTAAAAAAATCGACTTCTAGTTGGCGGCGCGTCGCGCAATGATGGTGTAAAACTGGGCGCCTTTGGGACTCCAGTCCGCCTTGGACGTTTCCAGCGTAAATCCCTTGGACTCGAGCAGCGTATTGAGCGCCTCCCTGTCGCTGCTCAAGTCGCACGTTTCCAGCACCACATTCTTCACTTTTGCCCAGTGCTCGTCGCTAATACCTTTAAGCACGTTGAGCTCGGCACCCTCCACGTCCACCTTGAGGAGGTCAATAGCCGCAAACTCGTCGTCGTCCTCTTCTTCCTCGCTCAGCACGTCCGAGAGCCGCTTAATCTGCACCTGCACCTTGCCGGCGTCTCCAAACATCTTGTCGGTAAAGTTGGTGCCCACCTCGGCGCCGAGCAGATCCTGAAACTGCCGCTTTTCCTCGGGCACCAGCGTCGAGTTGCCCGGCAGATGCGGGAAAAACGTCAGCGAGCCTTGGCCCGTGGTCGCGCCGAGGGCATACCGATGGGTCCGCACGCCGCTGTCGCTGCCATTGTCGACGGCGGCGTGCAGGGCGAGGTTCTTGGTGAGCACGGCAAAGGTGTCTGGGGCGGGCTCAAAGGCGACAATCTTGCAGGCGGGAAACTTCTTCTTCATGTACACGCTAAACAGGCCAATGTTGGCTCCGACGTCGACAATGAAGCGCGGGTCCGAGAGCTGCGCGACATCGTAGCAATGGTCGCCAAAGATTTCCTTGTAGATGAAACGCGCCTCGTGCTCGCCGCTCGGAAACCCGTTGTAGCTCGCGACATGGCAGGGAAAGTCGTCTCCAAGTTGTACTATCTGTGTCTCCATTTTCTCTAATAAATTGCGACCCGCATCAAATGATATCGGTACCGAGTACAGAAGCTTCTTGATCTCTGGGAGGGGGGGGGCAGGGTTTAGACGGGGGCGGGGGACAAAGAGGTTGGTTAGGTGATGATGATGTTTTGCAAAAATGTTCAACAACGTGGAACATGCAAACAACATATACCGATGTCGACTGCCGCACTAGGTATCGGTGTCCCAGTTGACTGACTGCTCCGAGAGCAAATTATTCTATAGAGACTTGCATCTTCTATTACTCTGTTCACTTGGCTTAGTTTGCAGACAAGGCCAAGAAAAGAAAGCTCTCAGCTCGTTTTGGGAAGGCTTGCAGATGAGATTGTTAAGATGGATATGATTAGATTACGGGGACTGGCGCTTTTCCAGCCTCAGCCGCTCCCCACGTCCCCCCCATCACTAATAAACGACTCAAATCCACCACCACCTCGTCACGTCATTCTCGACGACGGTCGGACACTTGTTGCCACGAGTGGGGGTTTTGGGTTTGGCGTCGCGTTTGCGTATTTCTGGGTTAGTCAAGGACAACAAGACGGACGGCTTGGACGGGTAGAGAGACTGAAGAAGCCCACTTGCATTTGAGTTGAGGCAATTCTACGCTTACTTGTTTCCACAAGATCCCCCCCTTTGCCTCCCTCCACCTTTGTACCTGTAATCAAGGTATGCATAGTTGCCAATATAATCCGTAGTCACTGTGGGTTCGCTGCTTTAGTTCTGCAGGTGTTCGTACAGTCCTATCCCCGATATCCTTGTAAGCAGTATACGCCCTCGAGACTCAAAACCCCTGCACGCCACAAGTGGTAATGAAAGCAACACCATGGTCTGCAAGCTTCTCTAGTTAGTTAGGATGCCGTGAATTTCCGGTGGTCCTCTTCTCCGCCCAAAGTTTAGCCACCCGGTTATGGTTGCCCTAAGAAGATGCAAGTTTTACTCTGTCAGGTTTTTTCCCTATTTCCGGGGCTGTGTGTCGCACGGCCTCATCTGCCGGGCGCCTGTCACGAGCTAGGATGCAGTAAAAAGCGTGGGACACTTGTTTATACTCTTCCTCGGTGATTTTTGAGAAAAAAAAAAAAACCTGGGATAGCTGCCGTTATCGGCCCCTGTTTGTGCTCCGACCATCATATAAGCGCCGCTAAACTTTTATTTGTCATGTTATAGACTCGGACTAGGGAGATGCTGGCTGCCGACAAAGTGAAAGGTGAAGAAGAGCAATTGGTCTATTCGTCATCTATTCTATTCTATCAATGCTCACTGTTAAAATGCTGTATTGGTCGCATGTCTTTTTGCTTCTCAGCGTCATTTCTACAAGTGTATGCCCTCTCGAACCTGTATACCCATCCATTTCCAGCAGCCTAGAGCTTGTTATTAGTAAAAAATTCATTTCTTACTACGGATTCTGGCTGGAGTCGCGAATACTTGCCTGATAGATACAAATCCGTTCCAAAAAACTTGTCCATTACGTCTGTTCCCGAGTGGGTGCCCTCGGGGCCTGATGAGACGGCCTTTTTGCCCACTGCCATGGCAATCATGGGCGGAATCTCCACCAGCTCTTCAAAAACCGGCGTATGGCCAATTTCTTTTTGCAGAACCAGCTGGTGAATATTCATGGCGACGAGGTGACCGGCACGCATGGCGCCGCCGCAGCGCTTGATGCCGGACCACTTGGTGGCGTCGCCCGCGCAGAAATGGGAATCGGCATTGGGCACTTCACTGGGAAGCATCAGGCTGTTTTGTTGTAGCATGTAAGCGCGAGTTATTACAATGGCGAAATTGTCTAGCCGGGGTAGAGAGAAAAAGAGAAAAAAAAAACAGATTTCTTACTTTGGTCTGATTTTTACCTTGCCATCAGCGTCTAGAGCGGCAGCAGGGTAGAATTCTGTCGCGGGAACACTTTGCGAAACGCCCACAATAACCACGCTCGCTTCCATTGCGCTTCCGTTTGTAAATTTGGCCAGGTACTTGGGCTCCCCGTCGGCCGAGTCGACCTTGTCGGAGCTCTCGAGACGGTGGTTGAGCAGTACCTCGACGCCAGCGTCCTTGAGGAGGTCAAGCGACACGTCCTTGCACTCGTCGCTCAGCCCCTCCGACGACAGGAGCTTGTCACGCGAATGCGCGAGCGTCACTTTAATGTGCGGCATGCAGAGCTTGAGCTCGGCGGCCATCTCGATGCCCACGGCGCCGCCGCCCACGACCAGGACGCCGTGCTTGGCGGCTCCGACCGCCTGGATGTGGCTCGCCGTCTCCTCCAGGTACGCCTCATAGGTCAGCGACTGCGGGACGACGGGCCAGACGCGCCGGTAGCCGGTCGCGGCGCAAAAGTAGTCGTACTCGAACGTCTTGGCCTCGTCGGTGCCGTGCAGGACGACCGTCGCCTTCTTGGCTGCGCAGTCTACATGCGACACGCTGCCGTGGACGAATGTGATGTTTTCTCTCTGGAGATCGGTCATGTCTTTGAACTGGACCCAAGCCTTTTTGCTGTAGGCTTGGTCTGCCAGCGCGAGAGGCGCGCCGACAATGTGTACTGTAAAGAGGTGTTAGATTGGGAGGGGGGGGGGGTTGGGAGGCATCGTTTGCATCGTAGGTGGGCTTTGTGATGCCTTGCGACGCAGAGGGATAGAAAATAAGACGTACAGAAACCATCTCTCTCGTCGACGACGGTAACTTCATAGTTAATTTGCGGCCAATCCTTGTTTGCTACAAAGGGCTCCCAGTTCATTCGGGGTGAGACGCCATTATGAAGATCGAGCAGGTTCACTGCGACGCCGAGGCCGGCATAGCTACCGCCCGCAACCAGGACCCTGACGGTAATGGGCAAAGGTGAAGCTGAGGGCATCGTGGTGGCTCGTTGACTTGTGTGTGTTTGTGTGTGTGTGTGTATGTGCTCGTGTATATAATTTCGCGTTATAGATTGGATACAATGCAGGGAGGATGCACGAAAAGGCTTAGTTACTGGGTCTAGCTGCAGTTGCAGACAGATAGTTTTGCTCGCTAACAATTATTGAAAATGAAAACGACTCGGCGGAGCAACGGCGCCGGCCGAGCCTCGGCCGACGCGACTCGACTTGAACATGTTTTGGGGGGTTGATCGTTGTGTTAACTAGTTGGTATAAAAATTTGCATGCGGCAATAAATGGATAGTGGCAACGCCAAGAAGAGCAATGAGCATCGCAGATCCTCAAGCCCGTGAAAATCTTTGAAAAAGCCTTGCAGAATTTAAAGTTGCCATTGTTTTTTTCAGTTATTTTCAGGAGAGCAGGTCTTGGCGGCGCCGTGGCGCGGTCAGTTGAACAGCAGAAAGGTAAAAAAAAAAAAAGAATCTAATCAATCCATCTTATCAATCGCTGATGACTCGCGCCCGCTGAAAGACCCCCCCTTGTAGTTTTGGCTTTGCGCCACGAAGCCCTGTCACAAACGGGATTCTCGCCACCCCAGGCGGCTTCAGTGTGTTTATTAGCTGAGCCGCAAATCTGCAAATCTGGGACATTTCTTTTATTCAAAATAATTACCACGTTTGCCGAGCAAGATGGTATGGATCTTTTCCAACAAGAAGACAAGGGTGGCGCGGAGAGGAACCCTGGATGTTGATGGATTCTGGATACGGATTGATAATTCACGTGTGATATTGGCAGATAGGGCAGCTCACGAGCTCCATCAGGATTTGCAAAATGAGGGGAGACCAAGTGATTGAAAAAGAGGAGGAGACCCAAGGTTACATGCTCCCAAATCGAGCGATTCCGACGCCGGCGCATTGCCCTCACATGGAAAGCCGAGCGACCGCAGATGAGTATAGCCCATAGCCCCTTGTAATATTGGCCTGACCGCATGTACTCCGTACTCCGTAAATTTACAATAGCCTAAGAATTAGGCTTAAAGATAGACTTGGTAGACCTCGGGGTCCATCCGAGCTACTCTCCCCCAAACCCAGTAGCCCCCAACACTTTTTGCACTTTTTGCACCGTCTATTCTCAAGTATTGCCAAGGGTCTGGTCTTGGCAACCATTCAGCTGAGGCTTCGCATAGGCCGTCTAGATGCGGTCCATCATTCCACTGTGTAGCAGGGAAAAAAGAAAAAAAAAATTCTCACAGCGGCTTGTTACAGGGTCAGGCCATTCATCTGCAAGGCTTGCGACTATTCTTTAGGCAGGTTGTCCCGACCCTTTGGCCGCCGATTATTTTTTTACTTTTTAATCTTCGATATTCCATGTTGTTGGTTTGACCATTTCGTTGCGACGACTCGATTTTGCTTTCTGCCTTTTTTTGGGTCTCGTCTTGTTTATTCGAGCGTAGCCTCTCCTCCATCTTGACAAGACAAGAAACTCCCCCAGAGCGAATAATGGACTCCGTCACCCCAGAAAAGCGGCAAAATCAGTCTCCGGACATTACCCCCGCCCAAGACACCGAAAAGGGAGCCCATGTTACTGTTGATGGCAAGCTCAAGAACGATGCCGAATCAGAGTCTGACTTTCAAGATGGTGTGCGCGAAGTTCGTGCCATCACAACCATCTGGACCAAATGGACGCTCTGGAGCATGTTTGCGCTGTAAGTTATACCATGGTTTCTGTCAAAGTTCCATCAACGGTTTCTGTCAAGTTCCATCAACGGTTTCTCTCAGTGTCTTGATCTCGCAAACTCCTAACATGAAAACGCTCCAGGTTGTATCTAATCTCGTTTGTCGACTATCTCCAAAACGCTCTTGATTACGCCCTCAGCCCTTACATCACCTCCGCATTCGGCCAGCACGGCCTTCTCAACGTCGGCGGCATCCTGTCCACCATCATCGGCGGATGCGCACCGCTGGCTCTCGCCAAGGTCATTGACATTTGGGGCCGCGTCGAGGGCTTTCTCTTCATGCTCCTCATCTGCGTCATTGGCATGATCATGAAGGCCGTCTCCCACAACGTCGAGACCTACGTCGCCGCTCACACCCTCTACTGGGCCGGCCACATTGGCATTCGCTACGTCATTGGCGTCATCATCTCCGACATGACGAGCCTCAAGAACCGCATGATCTTCATCGGCTTCAGCAACACCCCGCGCATCGCCACGGCCTTTGCCGGTCCCGCCATTGGCAAGCTGTTTTATGAAAAGTCCAACTTTCGCTGGGCATTTGGTGCCTTTACCATCATCCTCATTGCCAGCTGCATGCCTGCCCTTGGCCTCATGATGGCCATGTACCGCAAAGCGCGCAAGCAGGGCATCGTCGAGAAGCGCCAGCGATCAGGCCGTACCTTGCTTCAGTCGCTCAAGTTTTATGCCATCGAGTTGGACTTGGTTGGCATCTTTGTGCTCATGTTTGCCCTGTCTTTCCTGCTTTTGCCCTTTAGTTTGGCTCCTCGCGCTCCTCAGAAGTGGGAAACCCCATACATTATTGCTTTGCTGGTCCTTGGTGTCCTTCTCTTCCCCGTCTTTTACGTGTGGGAGGCCAAGCTTGCGCCGGTCCAATTCTTGCCTTTCCGTTACTTGAAGCAGGGAACCATTATCGGATCGAGTTTGCTCGTCGGCTTCATGTTCCTGTCCACTTTCTGCTGGAACACGTACTTTTACTCTTACCTCCTGGTTGTCAACAGACAGCCCATCGATGATGCCGGCTACATTGTCAACACCTTTTCGTTGACTGCTTGTTTCTTTGCGCCCATCATTGGCTTCATCATCAGCTACACTGGCGATTTCAAGTGGACGGCTTACTCTGGCGTGCCAATCATGCTGCTCGGCACCGCGCTCCTCATTCCATTCCGCCAGCCCAGCGCGCCTGTGGGCATGCTCGTCTTTACCCAGTTCCTCGTCGGTCTGGGCAGCCAAGTCTTTAGCTCTTGCAGCACAATCGCCATCATGGCACCCGTAACTCACCAGTACATTGCCGTCGTCAATGCAATTGCCGGTCTCTTTGGAGGTGTTGGTGCGGCCATTGGTATTGCCATTGCCGGCGCCATGTGGAACAACATGATTCCCGACCAGCTCTACCAGCGCCTTCCCGAGGCAAGCAAAGCCAACACCAGCATCATTTTTGGTGACATAACAATTCAACAATCTTTCCTCGACGGTACACCTGAGCGCGATGCCGTTGTCGGATCTTATGCTCACGTCATGCGCTTGATGGTGATTGCAGGTGCCGCTTTCATGCCGCTCTGTCTTGTATGTGTTTTCTCTTGGAAGAACATCAACGTCAGAAAGATTGAGGAGGAGCAGGGCAAGCAGACCAAGGGACTGACGGTTTAATCCACGGCAAAATACAGCTCAAAACATCAAAAATCAACACTACAAGTTCAAAACCTCAATGCAGCTACTCATTCAGCCATTTTCGGGTTAAGACGGTGGTAAAAGCGGTCGGTCAAGGGCATCATCTTACCCCCCAGCCCAAGTTAACAAGTTTACATTTTAATATGGATTTCAATTTGCTCTTTTATTTACACCATCATGATACTCCCAAAATCTCTTGCCATCAATTTGATAATTCTTTGTTCAGGTAGCTAGAACAAACAATAAATTCTACAGATCTGAGGCCTGGTCATATAATCCTTGAACAAGTCCAGCATATGAAGACGTCATCCATAGAGTATGCCTTTGGCGCTCCCCCTTGGGAAAGAAGCAATGCAAAATATATTTGTTGTAAATAAGTGTCCAGCTCTTCAATGTACTGTCTATCTATCTACCCAGAATCGCCTTCCTCAAAAAAGAACTATTTTGGCTTTCTTCGACTAGACTGTAAAACGCCCCCTTGCGGTTCAGCAGCTCTTTCGGAGTCCCGTCCTCGAGCAGTGTACCATCTCCCATGACTAAAACTCTATCGAATGACACTATCGTCTCCAGTCGATGTGCTACCACAATCAATGTACCGTGAAATAGTTTCCGTATGACGTCTTGAATCATTGAATCTGTCTCGCCATCCACAGCCGACGTCGCCTCATCAAGTATGATAACCATTGGGCTTTTGAGGATGATCCGGGCTAGGCACAACAGCTGCCTCTGTCCGTGCGACATGTTTTCACCGCCCGCAGCGACAGGTGATTCGGCAGTGAAGCGGCCCGAATCTGCACCGCCTTCCTCGGCCAGAAGCCCGACGTGTCGCAGTGCGTCGTTGATTTCGCCATCAGATAGCTGCACAAAGTAATCCAAATTGGATCGTATAGTCCCGCAGAACAGCGTTGGGGCTTGAGGAATAAATCCAATCCTTGAGCGTAAGTCTCCAACTTTAATAGTCGAAATGTCAATGGAATCGATACTGATGCTCCCCTTTTGGACATTCAGAAGGCGGAGGAGCGACAGCGTCAAGGATGATTTGCCAGCGCCCGTGCGGCCGACGATGCCAACCTTTTCTCCTCGCTTGACGCAAAAGGAGACGGACTTCAAGGCTGGTGGGAGGCTAGCCGAGTAGCCAACTTGTAGGTCGTCAACGTCAATCTCCCCCGCCGACGGCCAGTCAGCGGCAACATCATTGCCACTTGAATCCTCTATGTCGTGTTCGGTATACTGCATGACAGATGATATCGAACTCATGTATAATTCGAGATAGCCAAATTTGCTGAATGTAGTGCTAATCATGTTGCTCAACGACATGACAAAGGTCAATGAGAATCCAACACGTGCCACTTTGTTTTTAGACTCGGATGTCAGAAGAAGAACGCCCGTAATCATGGCAAACACGATGCCCAACAGACTCATCTGCAAAGTTAGCCAACGACTGAAGATGTAAAAGTGTCGCTTCGCTGTCGACTCTGCGTCAAGGTAACGCTGCATAGCCTCGATATAGGTATTGCTAGCGCCGAATGCTCTGATGGTGGCTATTCCCGCAGATGTACTTGTTATATGCTCGAGGATATCGGCCATTGGCCCTCCATCTGTGCGCCTTACCATGGCACTCGCTTTCTTGTAGCGTGAAACGAGCTTGCTGCACCAGGCAACCAGCAGAATGGTGGCTATACTGGTGTATCTAGAAGTATACAACCTATATATGTTAGCATCTATATCTTGCAGGATAGATGGCAAACTTTCATACCCGATACAAATTGCCGTGAGGACATTGATGGCACTGTCGATAAACGATGCTAGAGTAGCAAGCACCAGCTCGTCAACAGATCGTACATCGACTGTGAAAGCCTTCAACATTGCCCCGACGGGTGTTACATCCAGCGATATCAAAGGCATTCGAAGAACTGTGAATGTCATTTGACGGAATAAAACTCTGGCTGCACGCAGCGTTGAAGCATCTGTATGGAGCTTTGAGAGCGATGTTGTGATAATCACCAACGCAACGGCACCGATATACAGAGAAATGCTATAAAACAATGGAGCATCTGCTTGAAGAGTGGCCAATTCTGATGAAGCAGTCCTCGATGGGCCATGAGACTTGATGCGGCCCAGGAGGTACGAAGTAAGCGCGTTCAGTAACCGACTTACAACTAACAGTAACGCAAAGGTAGCTCCGAATTTAATACCACCAGCAGCAAAAAAATAGCTTTGGTAAGAATGCCACTCTGATTTTGAGGCTGTTTTTCTTTCAATTGCGTCTCCAGTTCCGACCTTGGTAGCCGCACCCGTGTGGCTCAAAGTAGACGACGCTGATGCCGGTCCCGATGTGCGCATCCCCTTTGTGTCCTCTGCGTCCGTTTGAAGTATGCTTTTCGGTGCGGATTCGGGTGTTCCAGAGTATAAGACCTTGCTGTTTTCCAAGTGAACGAGGTATTTGGCACAAGGCAAGCACAGTGACACGTGGTGCGTCACCAATACCCTGGTTCGACCTTTGCAGATGTCCCCTGTCAAAGCGCATAAAATCTCCTTTGACACTTGTGTGTCTAGAGTAGAGAATATGTCGTCGAGGATCAGTGTTTTCGCAGAAGAGTACAGAGCCCGAGCAAAGGCGACTCGTGTGCGTTGCCCTCCACTCAGTTTGACACCACGCCGGCCGATTTGCGTCTGGTCTCCGTCGGCAAGAGCATGAAAATCGGGTACGAGTGCGCACGCGGCTATCACTTGATTGTATCTTTCTCGGTCTAGCGGGCTACCAAACAGGATGTTCTCCTGTATTGTCCCACTGTGCAGCCAGGGAACCTGAGCCACATAGGCCACGGAGTTGGGGCAGCCCTGGGCAGATGGTGCCTCGATGTGACCTTGGACAAGCTCTGCCTCGTCCAGAATACCCGCGAGCAATAAACTTTTGCCCGAACCTGTCTTTCCAGACACGATACTTAATTTACCAAAAGGAAATTCCATGTTAAGATCCCGGAGCGAAAACCTTGCTGGTCCAGTCTTTGACTCAAGATCGTCTCCAACTTCACTAACATGGTCTGAAGGCCACGCAATGGTAACGTCTTCAAAAATAATGTTTCCAGACGGAGACGGCTCCACAAGTAATGGTCGTTCCGCAGATGCCAAATATTTGTCGATGCGGCCAGAGGTGTCTATGGACTGGAAATAGTCATTCAACGCCGTAGGAACGAAACTCAATGTGTCCTGCAGCTGGTACAGCACATTAATCATTGGAAACACAATAGACGGAGTGATGTTTCCACCGGTATACATGTATGCACATAATGCAGCGATGACCACCAAGAATGGACCAGCCGTATCCCAAATTCCGCGAATGGTTACAGCAGTCCGGCTCCAGCTTAGATCTCGGAGTTCTTGTTCGCGGACAGCATCTATGTGCGACTCCCATTGCGACTCGAGAGAGGAAAATTTGATCTCACGGAGTGAAAAGAAGGCTTCTTTCAAAACCGCCGTGGTGCGATCGCGAGACGACCGAAGCGTTTTCCGCGCTGCGTTTGTCTGCTTGACTGTGGAACGGTGAGCAGAATAGCATGCCAGAGTTGCCACAACAGCAGCGAGCGTGCTCTGCCATCCGAGAAGCCAGTACAGGAACAGGACTGCGAGAAGAAACTTGAACAGTCGAAAGGGAAGAATGTAGGCAATGGCCGCGTAAAATGATAGCGCGTTGGAGTCGGCGGACACAACATTGATGACGTCGGGAACTTGCGACGCTCGCGTGGATGCAATTTTCTCTTCTCTGCAGTCTTTCTTGCGTAGCTGTTTGCGAAAGATGGAGTCTATGAGTTGGGCCTTGACGGGTATACCTATCTCCGACATCTGGGTCCATGCCGTGTGGTTGCTAGCGACGGCCTCGACAATAGCGGAAGCTCCCATACCCGCAAACCACATCCAAGCCCTGCTGCTGACGGTTTCTGAGCTTTCCAGGCACTGAAGAAGACGTTCTAGGCAGTATGGAGGCGCAAAAGCAAAAGCGGCGCGCATGGCGACGACAATGTACTGTTTGACAAAGGTCGAAAGGCGCTCAGCCAAGATGCGATTCCAAACATACGGCCTCGAAGATGGCACAGTAATTACGGACTGACTTGAAGCTCTCGTTTCATAGTTTAGGGCGGGCATTGTGCTCAAAGTATCTGACTTGCTGGCAATGTCCAGTGCAGCATGGCACCAGAACATCGAGTATCGCACCAATACAGAGGAGCTGCTTTCGGCATCAACAGCATGCCCTTTATTGGTGAACAGTTGAGGACGGCGTGGAATCGAAAGCTGTACCAAGACACATAAAATGACACAGAAGAGTTGGAGAGGCACGAGCAACGCAACCTCGCTAGTCTCTTTGGCTGGTGAGTTGCTAAGCAGTCGAAAGACGATGAGCACTGACGACATGAGTGCACCGCGCAGGGCTGCGTGATGAGTAGAAATCGCATCTTGTTTCATATACAGAGAAATCGTGTGAAGCCAGAGAATAGGCTGTGAGAGATGCAA
Source organism: Aschersonia sp. MBC 622 (assembly GCA_030782805.1). Classification (NCBI taxonomy): domain Eukaryota; kingdom Fungi; phylum Ascomycota; class Sordariomycetes; order Hypocreales; family Clavicipitaceae; genus Aschersonia; species Aschersonia sp. MBC 622. The sequence continues at coordinate 94,611 of JARJPL010000042.1, forward strand.
ATGTCAGAAAATCCACAGCAGAACGGCGTTGGCGCCGTCTATTTTGGACGTGAACAACCCCGCATCAGCTGTCAGACCTACCCAAAGCAACCGATCCCAATAGACCCCCCAAACAGGGTCGGCCGGCCACTCAAATCTAGCACGGCCATATTCCCCATCAGCAATTGCAGCGCCAAAGCCAATGGATATCAGCACACTGGTGGCAAGACTGAGAAATCGCACACGACTATCGAAGGCGGATTGAGACTGTTTGGTAGCAGTCCCGTCGCGGTCAGAAT